>JAFBJU010000880.1:0-32266 GCA_016785305.1 Colistium nudipinnis
GCCTTACCTTCGGCCCAAAAAAATCAAAATGTTCAACTTTTCGAAAAAACTCGAAATTCGCACAGCAGCATCAGCAGGCCTTAAAAATAGGGTATGTGCGAAAATAAAGTGGAAAAAGTGTTTACTTCATGGTTTTTTTGGACATTTTTGTCGTCCAAAATTTGACAAAAGACGCCTTACTATAGCCTTACCTTCGGCCCAAAAAAATCAAAATTTTCAACTTTTCGAAAAAAATAGAAATTATCACAGCAGCATCGGCAGGGCTTAAAATAGGGTAGATGATACATAAAGAGAAGATTGGAGAGAAAAAAAAAAAAAGTGTAACGCTGTGGTTAAAAAATCTCATAGTACGGTAAGTAACAAAGTAGAATCTCGTCCAAAAATGTTACAAATGCGTCATAGTATAATATGTAGTCCAAAAATGTTAATAAAGGCAGAAATTGTTCCAAAAACTAGCAAATATTTAGCACACATGAAATCAATATCCTAATCATAATTAACAGTTTTCAAAACACTTGCATAGTGGTGCGCTGCGTGCGGTCTGTGTTTGGTCTCCTGATGTTTGGGTCCTTGTTGCTCCGGCTGTGTTTTTGGATGATTTTTAGACGTTTCAAAAGTAAAAGGATAGAGAGCACTGGTCAGTTTCATTAAAAAAAACATAATACAGTAATAATGCAATCATCAAACCTGATATATATCCCTTTCAATTTGTTCCTTTTCAGCCAGACGTTGAAGACACGTGATGACGGGACGAGACCACACCACAGCAAGTTCCTCAGGAGATCAGGGCTCCTCCCGACAAACACGATTTTGTTACAAATATACATTTAAAAAAAAAAAATCTTTTAACATAATTGGCTTTTTTTTTCTTTAAATGTAAGTACAGTAGAAATGCGACCTGATCAAAAATTACACATACAAATGTTATATTTAAGATTTTTATTAGAAAACAGTTGTCTTGACTCTTAATTTTTTTTACCTCTCCAATAATATAATTACATTGTCCTCTCAAAAAGGAAAAAAACAAAACAAAAAACAGATCAAACTGTCAAACACACTGCCTCCTCCTCCTCCGGATCACAATACGGCAGGCATGGAGCGACAATCACTTTGCATTGAGCAATTTATGGCAGCGACACAACTTGACAAACTTCAGGCCTCATCCTCTGTTGTGCGACTTTAACGCCACAACATTCGCGTTTACACAAAAGAGCATCAAATGCTTTTTAACACGCGCCACAAAAGAGGATGAAGACTTTCACGCATACTTCTCAAGAGATCAAACGCCAAACCCCTCTGAAGAAAACAAATAAGAGACAAAAAACACTTTGTCACATCCTCAGACAAAATGGATATTTAAGTGTTTTCTTATTGTTTGATTTGAAAATTCACTGGTTAGTGTCAGAAACTGAATTTTTACCCAACTCCTTACAAGAGCCAAATGTACTTCAAATATGTTTGTACAGCAGTTTTACCACTACATTTTTTTTTTTTTCAGTGCACTCTCTCCAAAAACCCTTATAGTTCTTGTAGAGTACAGTACATTGATATATTATACTGTGTGTGCGTAAGCTTCCACCTAACTGGACCTGTACAACACAAACCGCTATTAACAAGCTGACGTGCTTCAAATGAATGAATATGAAAAAAAAAAAGCCTACAGGATGTCCAAAAAAGAAATTTAAATAAACTAAATGGAAATTAACAGATTTGGGGGGGAAAAAAACGACAAACATGACATGTTTTTCGACAATTAAATTACAAGCAGACAGAGTAACCAGGGGTCGCGGAGGAGCGCGCACTGAGTGACATCACGCTGAGATTCAAGCTCAGGGCTCCAACCCCTCCCTCCCCACCCTTCGAACCCTTCAGTCCTCTGTTGTCATGGAAACCATATTGACAACCAAAGTGCTCATCTTTACTGCTGTCCCTCTTTCTTCTCTCCCTCCGACGAGCTCGAGCTGCTGCTGCTGCTGCTACCGCCGCCGCTTTCACGCTCTGCTGCCATCTGGAGGACAGAAGGAGGAAGTTCACACCGAGCACATTTATTTTACATATCACTTTGTCCTCGAAGCACATATTTTCTATTTAAATTAGTCTTTTATATTTAATGAATGCATCATAAGGGAGTGACGTATCTATGAGTTTATTTATTTTGGTTTGTTGTGAATTCATTTGAATTTTAAAGGTGCTCATAAACACATGTAATCTCTATATTCAGATGAATTGAATAAAAAATAATGTCCATGAACATTTTTACTTTATAGTCATTAATGAATATTTTTAGGTAATTATTCAATTTGTAAAATATTCATATCTTAGATAAACAAAGCTGAGACAAGTCGATTTTTATGTAAATTATTCAGATGAAATAATAACTAGTCTTTTTGTTTATTTCTTATCTATGCTGGATTTAGAATGCCGATTTAACAAATAATTTAAAAAAGGTCCAAATAAATATTTAAAGGACGTTTTTGGAAAGTGTTGCGAGTCTCACCTTCTTGTAAGCAATTTCAAAGAGTTTGAGTGAGGCCTGCTGCAGGGTGGTGGCCGCCTGTTTGATGTTCTCTCCCGTTTCGGAGTCCTTGTTGGCCAGAAGATCTCTGACCTTCACGATCTCCTCCTTCAGCTTGGTGCACTGTGGGGGGAAACGTGGACACGTTTAAGCTGCGTGACCACCCGAGCAGAATTCATTCACATCAATGGACGTTTCGGAGTCTCTGGGTTTTACCTCATCAGCTGGGAGCTGGTCCTTGAACTCCTCCATCTTGGTTTCTGTGTCGTGGACGATTCCCTCCGCCATGTTGACGGCCTCCACGCGGTCCTACGCAGAGAGAAGAAACAGTCGGTGAGTGACATCCAACAGAAAAATCCTGTAATAATGTGTCCCACACGGTCTACAGAAATAGTCGCAAATAAATTCCAGTCACCTTTCTCCTCCTGTCCTCCTCTGCGTACTTCTCGGCGTTCTTGACCATGTTCTCGATGTCGTCCTTACTGAGGCCTCCCGAGGACTGGATCACGACTGAGGAAGACGCAACGGGAAGTTTACGCCACGGGCAGCATTCCAACATGAAGCTAATCGAAAGCTACCGCGTCAGAAGGAGCGACAGAGCTCGAAGACCCGAGTGTAAAATGTATTTATGATTACGGAACGTAAAAACAAACATGAACCAAAAACACAAGTGATCTAAAAAAAAAAAAAATTCACGATGCCCAAGATAAATATGCATGTAAAACACACAAATCAATAAAACATTATTAATATAAATATAACAAAAAGTGCCAAGGGATAAAAGCATGTGTATGGCAGCCAAACCAGAAAAAAAATATTCTGAAGTGGCTAAAGTGTAAAAAATTAAATAAAAGCTTAATTTAATTAGTTAATTATTGGTAAAATCTCCGTAACTCACTCTGCTGCTCGCGCCCGGTGCCCTTGTCTTTGGCGGAGACATGGACGATGCCGTTGGCGTCGATGTCGAAGGTGACCTCGATCTGGGGGACGCCGCGGGGGGCCGGGGGGACGCCCACCAGAGTGAACTGACCCAGCACCTTGTTGTCTGTGGCCATCTCTCTCTCGCCCTGGCACACCTTGATCTCCACCTGCGTCTGTCCATCGGCGGCGGTGGAGAAAACCTGGATCGGAGTAGGAGGAGGAATTGTTAGAGAGTCATCTTTCTTTTGTATTTGAACATTAAAGCTTTGATAAGATAAAACTTGATTAAACCTGAAGGAAATTGTTTTTACAAGAGTATAAGAAAAAGAAACACAAATATAAGAGAATTTAATAGAACTAAATGAAAGATTCTATTTTTTGTAATATTTGGAAGATAATAAATCACTAAATTATTCATATCACAGAAACAAAACAGACATGTTTATTCATTAATTATACAGTTAAACTAATCACAATTTTTTTAGACAAGAAATAACTACGGTACAAAAAAGGGCAAATACCAGCCAGAAAATAAATAAATACAATAAAACAAAGCATGCTATTGGCTACCTGACTCTTCTTGGTGGGGATTGTTGTGTTCCTGTTGATGAGTTTAGTGAAGACGCCGCCCAGAGTCTCGATACCCAGAGACAGCGGCGTGACGTCCAGCAGCAGCACGTCAGTGACATCGCCGGCCAAGACTCCGCCCTGAATGGCGGCTCCGATAGCCACGGCTTCGTCAGGGTTGACGGACTTGCTGGGGGCGCGGCCAAACAGTTCCTGAACCGTCTGTTGAACCTGCACAGACACAAAGAGTTCCGAAAAAAAAAAAAAGTTGGCTTTTTCATATTCAGATCAAAAGATCACGGTAAAAGTCAACGGTTACAGTTTTGTATTTAAACATTGTTTCTTCACTTTCAAAATTTAAAATAAACTAGACTAAAAACACTTTATGCTCTTACACACACACACACAATAACATGTGCATTTTTTTTCCTATTTTATGTGCAATAACAATACGTACCATATGAATATGTATTTACAATAATAATAATAATATGGGCCAAAACACTACTTAGAATGTTGCACCTCACTTAAAATAATTAAAAAAAGGTTTTCTTATATATGTGCATACTATATTTGTATTATTAGTATATCTTTAATATTATATATATTTTTAATATATTATATAAGTATATATATAATTGTTTATTCATACTACTTTTGTAATATATGGCTATTTTATATATCTGCACTCGAGCTCAACAATTTCCTTTGTGATAAATAAAGTCCCATCTGTTTGTGTGTGTTTGTGTACATTGTGTAGCTTACCTTGGGCATGCGGGTCATGCCCCCCACCAGCAGCACCTCTCCGATGTCTCCCTTGGACACCTCGGCGTCCTGCATGGCCTTCTGACAGGGCGCCACGGTGCGGCGGATCAGGTCGCCCACGATGCCCTCGAACTGAGCGCGGGTCAGCTTCATGTTCAGATGCTTGGGGCCGGAGGCGTCCATGGTCAGGTAGGGCAGGTTGATGTCTGTCTGTGATACAAACAGGAAGTGGTCACTTATATTTCACTACATAAATCAACCCACCAGTTTTTCTTTAATCATCTATTAAAAAAATAAAAAATAAATAAAAAAGTAGTGATACAAAGGAAGTTAAGAGATTTGTACATTTGTAAAAAAAAAAAAAAAAAAAAAAAGGTAAAATAAAAAAATAATAAAATATAAAAAGTAATAACTCAAAATATCCCAGCATATTGCAGTAATGGGTTTAAATTTGCAATAATATTGAATTGTGACATATTGTATATCATATACCCACCCCTACTAAACAGACGATTAAAAGTGAAATCTAAAGGAACTTATATAAATCATGTACATACCTGCAGCGAAGACGACAGCTCACTAAAAAAATAATAAAATATAAAAAGTAATAACTCAAAATATCGCAGCATATTGCAGTAATGGGTTTAAATTTGCAATAATATTGAATTGTGACATATTGTATATCATATACCCACCCCTACTAAACAGACGATTAAAAGTGAAATCTAAAGGAACTTATATAAATCATGTACATACCTGCAGCGAAGACGACAGCTCACACTTGGCTTTCTCCGCGGCCTCTCGGACTCTCTGAAGAGCCATGTTGTCCTTCATCAGATCCACACCAGACTGCAAAAACACAACGGCACACGTGAGAAACTCTGAACACGCCACATTCAAGAATGTATTTATAGCTGGCATTTTTTTGTTTAAATATATGTATATATATATATAATGTAATATAGATTATTAAAAGAAAAGAACAAGCACAGAAAATGGTTATATAAAATAAAAGGATATACACAAAATAAAATAAAATATAGAATAAACCTAGGAAATAAAAATAAAGTAACTTAAAAAATAAATAAAAGCAAACAAGTTGGTGTACAGATTTTTCTATTTGTAAAGAGTGTATCTGACCTCTCTCTTGAACTCCTTGACGATGTGTTGCAGGAGGTGCTGGTCAAAGTCTTCTCCTCCCAGGAAGGTGTCGCCATTGGTGGACTTCACCTCAAAAACTCCTTTCTGGATCTCCAGGACGGAGATATCAAACGTTCCTCCACCGAGATCGTACACAGCGATGCTGGAATGGGACACGAGATGATTTTATGACAATAGTCCACCAAGATATCTAATTTATTCAGATAAAATAATGTGTAATGTCTGCCAGTGGGTTGTACAAATACGTCTGTGCCTCCATTTTAAAATTGTAAACAGGCATAAAAAAAAAAGAAAAAAGATACAGAATAAAACAAATGAAAAATTAACTTAGAAATATACAATCCAGTAAAATACAGTATATACAATAACAGTATATGAAATTGAAAGTTAGTGTGTATAGAAATATTTTAACTATACAGAATATTGCATATTACAGAGATACTGCACGATATTAAGCTGTATGGTTAATATTGTCGGTAATAACCAGTGGTTCTGTTGTACTCACATCTTGTCCTGAGTCTTGTCCAGGCCGTAAGCCAGAGCGGCGGCGGTCGGCTCGTTGATGACGCGCAGCACGTTCAGACCGGCGATCTGACCGGCGTCTTTGGTGGCCTGAGAATCGGAAAAAAAAAACCTCATGAAGATTGACAACTAATGGTAAATGAACACCAGACACTCAGGATTAACCAGGAATTTAGACAAGGGAATAAAAATAATCAACAAAATAAATATCTCTAGCTTCAGATCTAAAGATAAGGGATGTATCATGTATTTTCTTCTTACAATCTGCTCTCTTGGCCAATGTAACTCCTAATTATTTAAGAACATTTATCTGTTTGTATTTTGTGAATTAAATCCTACAGAAACAACATTCAGTTCAGATTGATACCCACATTAGGTTTTCTCCAAACAAACACCATGAGCAGAAGAAATGGTTAACAAATTCAAAATGGGGAAAAGATTTGAATCACACTTTTATATAAAAAAAAATGGCCGGAAGCTTGGATCTGAAAATAAAACAAAATTCTCTTCATAATTCAAGTGTGTGCATTTGTTTACCTGTCTCTGAGAATCATTGAAGTAGGCTGGTACAGTGACGACGGCGTTCTTCACCGTGGTTCCCATGTAGTTCTCTGGAACACAAATTCAAACTAATTATTACCAAATCTAAAGGTCACAGGTGGACGACAGAAAATGTTAAAAAACCACTAACGTCCACCTTTAGTCAGTGTCATGCCGTCATACCTGCAGTCTCCTTCATCTTCATCAGAACAAAAGCGCCGGCCTGGCTGGGAGAGTACATTTTCCCATGAGCCTCTACCCACGCATCGCCGTTAGACGCACGCACGATCTTGTAGGGGACGTTCTTCCTATAAAAGACAGGACACACATTTCCTTTAGTCTGTAAATCTGTGATATATGACACCATTATGAAATATGGCTGGTAAATTAGATACAAAGTGGAACTCACATGTCTTTCTGGACCTCGGCTTCGTCGAAGCGCCGCCCTATCAGCCTCTTGGTGGCGTACAGGGTGTTCTCGGGGTTGGTGACAGCCTGGCGTTTGGCGGGCATCCCCACCAGGCGCTCCCCCTCAGCAGTGAAGGCGAAGACGGATGGAGTGGTCCGGGCTCCCTCTGCGTTCTCCAGCACCTGAGAGGCAAATGGAATAATTGTGTGTTGAAAAAAAAAAAATTACTTTTTCATTCCTTCTGAAAATGTGGCGTATCCGTTCGACTGGACTACATTGAGCTGCAAAGGTGTACCTAATAAACTGGCAGGTAAATAAGTAGACATCGGGGAATTAATGAGGAAAAACTAAAATTCTACATTCTGTGTCAAATAACACTTAAAAAGCACAGAATATATCCGTCATGTGAATATAGCAAAACAACAGTATTATGTTTTGATATATCAGCTTGTGTATCTCAAAACTTGGTCAGTTTAAGTTCTTTCTCACAAAACAACTTGCAACTATCCCACCTATCCCAGTTGACACTATTTTTACCAAATCCAACATTCTACCAATAACTCATTTGAAATAACCTGTTTTTGGTGCATTATTCTCACTAAAATATACAGGGTGTGTGAATCGAGTTTGTAATCTCTTGTACAGCTATAACATATACATGTCCTGCAACAACATTTCATTTCACAAGGACATCAGAAGTGTATCATTAAATCTAACAGAAAATTCAGATTGGTCCGAGAGTTAAGCATAAATAAATATATGTAATACACACGAACAAATGTTGAGGACTAAAACCTTGTGGTGAGCAGCAGATCCATAAAAGCTGAGTATATATATAATTATATAAGATATATAGAAATAAATCATCTCATCCTCACCTTGGCCTGTTTTCCATCCATGACGGCGACACAGGAGTTGGTGGTTCCCAGGTCAATGCCGATGACTGCTCCCCTGATGGTGTCTGACCTGCAACATAGAAATATAATATGTTATAATAGGAAAACAATTTACGAAAGCATCTACTTCCCCATCGTAGGACACTTAGTTGTAAACGTATATGCATCACGTTAACTCTGTTCTAATGGAATTCTACGGAACCGTAAAGGTTTGAGATCGCTGAAGACGCGTTAACTTCTTCAAGAATCTCAAATTAATCCAATATTTCATTTAAATGTATTATTTTATAACAACATGACACACTCTGGAGATGATACGTACGCATAGTTTCTCGTGGAAAGGGCTCCGAGAGCATCTGGTCTGAATCCGCTCCAACAGGCCTACAGGCAAATCACAAAAATGACAGTTACACAACAGTTACACAATATTTACATTTACTATTAACCCGACAGACATATAAGTAATAGATAGTGCTGGTGTTTGATTTGCCTTTGTTCTTAATGTCACACAAGCAAAACTGCTATCCAACCCGATATTACACAAACAAAACGTCAATTTCAACGAGGCCCATAGATTAAGAAAGAAACCATGCACAGGACAGATGGAGGAAGACACAAAAAAAGAAAGTTACACAAAATGTGTGACGACAATTCAGAAGCAAACACCCAAGGAGATGACTAAAGGACACACAGAAGCAGAGAGGATGGAGGCACAGACGTATGACAGAAAATGTTGACAACTCACAGCAGTAAAAGCGTTGAAATGTTAAATAATTGTTATATACACACGATTACATCAGACAGAACAACATGTTATGATTGTATTAATAAAGTGTGGGACATGTGAGGAGTGTTACAGCATGTTTGAGGGGGGTGGGGATGACTCACTGAAGGTCAACCGCTGATTGACCCATCAACTGCAGCCATGGACCACATGAACCAAAAGAAAAACTAACTTTTTCCCCCCCACACACTTTAGTCCATACATTCACAGCATGTAGGCTTAGTAACAACACACAACACAACTACCATTCACACAAACAGCGCGGCTTGAAGCCCTCGCGTAACAGATAAACCGTCAAATGTAAGCTAGCACAAGTTAGCATGGTCACGAGCATATCAATTTACTCCAACAACGCAACATAACAATAATTTTAAGAAATAAGTCACGTCATCTCTCTGCAACATCAACACGTTGTTTTCGATTATGTGGCTAGTTTAATGTGAACCAGCTGCGTGATCACGATTGAGTAAAATGGCACCAAGCTAACTCTGCTAGCACACTAAGCTAGCCGCATGACGACACCATACCAGTCACATCTTTTGACGTACGCTCAACATCCAGTGTGCATTTGTGTTTTAGTGTTAATATTAAGGGTTGTTTGAAGTTCTTACCTTCTTGATTAAAGACGACACGCTTCCTGCGCCGTTCCTCATCGGGAGAGTCCTTGAAACGCTTTTAGCGACGCTCAACATTTTGGCTAACAGTGCGTTTTATTAATATTATTTAATATAATCTTTCACCGTATGTGAAAGGCCGGAAACTAGGGAGACCGCGGTGGCGAAGAGCAGCAAGTTGATCTAAAACACACCGTCCGAGGGAAGGTCGTGGGTCTCGTAGCCGGTCCTGGAGCTCTTCCTAGGGGTGAAGCAGCGGAGAAACTACGGTTTTCTTCTGGAACCATCTGACACATGTTGCACCATGCACCGATGGAGGACCCCACCAGGTCGCTCATAAACCGCCTGAATCTAATTAACAGTTAAATAATATATATTACAGCTATTCTAAATCTGTCTAAATCTAACACATCATTTTTTATTCATAGTACAGGATCGTTGAGGAAATGTGTGTCTGTGATATGAATAGCATATTATTTTGTTGTGTTGTCTCTTGTGTTATGATCAGGCACTGAGCAAGGCAGCCACATATAGTGGGCATGTGAAGGTCATGATGTAACGCAGGAATATTCACGTGTGTTACATCAGGAACTACAATACCTGCACAGACTGAGACATTATACGCTATCATACATCTAATTTGGCTGACGCTTTTGACCAAAATGACTTGCAATAAGTGCATTCAAACCACAATTAAAATAAACTCAGACCCACAAGAGCTATACTGATGCATTCATTTAAAATACAAACTATTCGAAGTGCCTTTGCCAAAGTTAAAAAAAAGAGCAAAAGTGCTTGATTCCCCCCCTTTAATTTCACTCAGAAAGTATCTTTTTCATCCGGGAGAGGTTTTGTAACACTTCCGCGTTCGAAATGATCACAACACAGTTCATTTCCGCTACAGATTTCAAAACAAAACTTCAAATAAAAATACATCACGTAACTTTGTTGTGAAACTGTAAACCCACTTGCTAGGGATGAATCTCGTAAGTTTTACTAAACGTCCGCTTTATTTAAAACCGTTCCTGCGGCTGCACGGCGATCAGGAAGTCCTCATCCATCACATTAGGAGTCAGTTTAATTTAAAAAATAAACGTTTTACCCTTACACCACGATTTTCACGGAGAAAGTATCATTTTCGTGTGGAAGAAGTAAAGTAAAACTTCCGCTTTCAAATGGATCACCACATAGCTCATTTCCGCTACGGATTTCAAAACAATACATCAACTTAAACATTTGACATGACTTTGTTGTGAAAATGTAACCCGACTTGTTATGGATGAATCTGGTTAGTTTTACTTCGTTATTTTTAAGCCGTTCCTGCAGCTGCACAGTGAGCAGGCATTTCTCATCCATCACAGCAGGAGACAGTATAATTTAAAAACACGTATTTTACTCATATATCACTCCAACACTGATGTATTTGGGAATAAAGTCCACTGACAACTCATGTGTGACTTTTTCCTTTTGCACCAGTGAATACATTTAATATTAATCCCACTGTGGGCAGAAATAAGTAATGGCAGAAGTCAGTATATGTGACATATGCAAAACTGTGATGTGATCAATAGTTTGATTCATGTATAATTAATGAAGCACATATTTCCCTCTCATTCATTATATATATTTATATAGATATATATCAATTTCCACCCCATTCATTCCGACTCGGTTTTCTGGCTGTTGTACAGTGTTAATGTTGTTTAATGCACTTGTGGCCAACTATATTTTATCTATACATATCAATCAACACTTCAGCTGTGATTTTATTTTTGTATGTATTTCATTACATTTTTGATATATTTTCTCTTAGTTTTTTTCATGAATTATTTGAATAACTCATTGTGGTATAGGCTACGTCTGGGTTTATTTTGTAATATCACACTTTTCACATAAGTTAGGAGGTAGGGTGTAATGATATATTAATATGTCGCTATTTATTATTGGTGATTCATATTTTTTTGTAGTTTTACTTCAGGAAGTGAACTTTTTTTTTGTCACAGATATATTTGTGAAAAATGGCAGAGAAGCCACAACGTTTTGTCTAAGACAGAACTGTAAAATATTCTGTAATTTCGTGCTGAAATACTCACGACTACGCTCTTACACATTTCTCACATCCACATTGCAGCTCAGGACAGTATAGTGCAGTCTGAGGCTTCACCCGCAGAGGACAGTAGAGCTCCATAAAGCCATGGCTCATTTTCAGGGACAATAAGATGAGACAAGCTATTTTCTCACTATTTCCAGTAAAAAAAAAAAAAAAAAAAAAAAGAATGTCCAATTTAAGGCAGAAAAAAAAATGTAAGTGAAGTTTTAGGCACCACAGGGATTACACCTTGAAGTGAGAATGAGTGTGAGGCGACTCTCACTTCTTTCAAGACAAAGAAATAAAACATGGCGTTGACACGCATAAAGAGATAACACAACGATTTAGTTCAATCCCTGCATTTCTATAATTAGGTCAGACTGGAGCTGTTTGCTATGCAACACTGGGTCGCTCTCATTTATTTTATTACTTAAGAGTCATTACAGTTGATGGTAATTTGTCAGGTTTATGCTCCTGGAACATCATTTATACAAGAAGGTTTTTTTTTCTTAGTCTATGATAAGAACCATGAATTCAATGAATAAGGAGCCATAAACCGCTACCGGAAAAAAAAAACTTCCATCTAAACCTGATCTAATTTTACACCAAAACCAGGTTTGACACTTAAAATCATGATCATTTTTTACCCTATTTTTGGACCCTAAAGAAAACATAAATAATGTGACCTATAACACACATTGCTTCGTCCTGTTTTCAGCAAACGTCCGCACACAGCTCAGGACTCCAGACCGAACAGTTCATCTCACATCCATAATGCACGAGTAGAACCACCTCATCCATATTTCACCATCAACTCCGGTACCACAACACTGACAACATTTGTCTTCCAAAACGAGAAAAACTTAGTCTCCCACACACACATTAAACACTGGTCTAAAAAGTAAAAAAAAAACACACCAGCAAACTGTGGAGGCACCCGATGAATTACTTCTGTCTTTGAGGTTTAATTTATTTATTGATTACATAATAAACCTATATTCAATCTGGAGAACAAAAATGGTCGCCGTTTCTGCTCAGATTTTTAGATAAATGATTCAGGAATACTGCAATATGTTTCAAGTGGTAATTGATATATATGTATAACCATATATATATTTGTTTGATATTTTTTTGCACGATATTTCCTGCGATGCAATGGAACATATCAAATAAATAATAATATAAGTCCAGTCAGTTTTCACTCACCTTTGTGACTTGCTTCCAATCTTCTTCCATTTCTCCATTATTGAGCCCATTGTGCTCATGGGAGCACTCAGACATTTTTAGAAAATGGTTTTATACCGTTGCCTTACAATACATCTTTATCCCTGAGGTCCAGAGAGAGTTCCTTGGACTTCGTGGAACTCTTGTTCCGACACACATTGTGAATTGTGGGACCTTGTGTACAAATGTTTGTGTCTTTTCGAAACTCTAATCAATTCCATTTGCCGCAGCTGGACTCCAATCAAGTTGTAGACACAAGGATAATTAAAGTAAACAGGAGGCTTCTCACCACAATTTGCAGCCACTGCAAATAGCCAGGACATTGTTTATTTGGGGAAAAACTCATTTAAAACCTGGTTTCACTTGGTCATTATGAGTTATTGCATCTGCAATTGATTCCTAAATCAAATCCACCATTAAGTAATGTTTTGTGAGGAGATAGATAAGACAGAGAAAAAAAAAACAAGTCATACAGATAATTAGTTGGTGATGTCATAAATACAGATAGACATGGATATAATACATTGACTTAACCATAATTATCTTTTTAAAACAAAGACGACATCAGTAGCAAGTAACAGCATAAAAAAAATATATACAGTATATATATTTTTTAAATGAATCCATTTTTTTCAGAAATATTAACCACACGAAGCACAAAGAAATAAAGTCCTCAGATTAATCTATGATTACAATATGAAAACAATTCATTGTTGGGGGAGGCTCTATAATGGTAACTCGACAGACTGTGTGATTGTGTACGTGGTTGGTTGACATGTTAGTGACTAACAGGGCGTGAGGAACCTCATGTTTGAATAACATGGATGACATGAAGGATCTGTGGTCAGAAACATGAACCAGTGAATGAAGTGGAAGAAAAGAAAGATTCCGGAGAGACGGCAGAGGAGGCGGAGCAGACGGTTGGATGTGTGTGGACAGATAGATGGAGGACGCTTCGCTGGCTCCCTGCCCGTCTCCCCAGGACGACTTGTTAACCTCTTTGCTCCAGTCAGCCAAAAAAAAAAAAAAAAAAAAACTCAGTGTGTACACACGGTGCCAAGATGCTAATAATCCAGTTTCATGCTCGACGGGTCCCGGAGTGTCCGGCACGCTCGGGCGCTCCGATCATCTTCTGTGAGGCGGACACGGATCCAGAGCTGCGGGAAGGAAGTGCTAATCTGAACTTCCTGTCAGAGCGGCGTCCCTCTGGTTGTTTAAAAAAAAAATTATAATAAAGAGCTGAAGAATGGCCTCATAGATGTTCTTGTGCAGCGGAAGTGCACAAAGGTCAGCATGTTTCCAGGATTTTATTTTTTAATTGTATTTACAATAAAATGAGTATATGCATCTTTGTTGGAGAAAAATAATATTAATAATAATCATTTGGATAACTCTTGATTGATAGTGAGAAAACACTTTCCAGTAAACAATGTATTATTTGGAGGAAATAATCCTTCCTACCCATTATTATGGAATGCGTTGTATAAACCCAAATCTTATTCTTTTGAATTAAACCTTCATTTATGCAGATGAGTCATTTTTCAGAACCAATTGTCATACACAATGAGGACCATGTACACCCAATACAGATCCATAAAATCTCGTTTTCTCATTTTGTGAAGATGATGTGGCTTTATTTCTCTCTCCTGTATTGTTAGTGGGCGTTGAAGTGCAAATCCTGTAAATGTTTCAGTTTGGCTGAAGGAGGGGAAAATGTTTTTCAGTCGTCGTTTTTTTTTTCTTCTTTTTCTAAGTAGCTTCTTAGAGGCGACGTCTTAACAAGTCGGATACGCTGCTGTTGTTCCTCCTCCAAACACAACAAGAGCGATGATACTTTCACCTCCTTCTTTTAGAAGAGAGGGGAAAGAAACAGCTCTGCAAACGGGTTTTGTTGTGTCGTCTTGTCCTCCCACTGCTTTTTGCACATACCGCTCCTCTGGATGAGGAAACCGAGCAGGTGGAAATGGATGCTCGGACGTATTTGAGGCTAATAACAGGGAGCAAAGCTCCATGAACTCTTCACTGTGCGGAGATGAGTGGACTATAGCGAATATAATATAGTATAATATAATATAATATAATATAATATAATATAATATAATATAATATAATATAATATAATATAATATAATATAATATAATATAATATAATATAACATAACATAACATAACATAACATAACATAACATAACATAATATAATATAACATAACATAACATAACATAACATAACATAACATAACATAACATAACATAACATAACATAACATAACATAATATAATATAATAAATCAAAAACAATAACATTAATTATTGAATAAAGACAAAACACAGAAATATGTAAATCTAGGGTTAAATAGGGGAAAATATAACAGGAAATAGAATTTCATTTAGAGTTGAATAAAAAATATGGTAAATAATTAAAAAAACGTGGTTTTAATAATAATTGCATGAAAATAATGTATATTTAAAAAGATAAGGACTGCCCCAGAAAATATGTCTTCTTTTTTAACATCATTCTCAAACTGACATGTGAGGAACAGCAGCATCGTGTTGCCCAGACATTAAAATCTGACATCCGACACCCACCGGCCATCTTCTCAAATGTGTCCGTCGTCGTCGCCTCGGAGACAATAACATTAATTATTGAATAAAGACAAAACACAGAAATATGTAAATCTAGGGTTACATAAACACATACCAAAATTATAACAGGAAATAGAATTTCATTTAGAGTTGAATAAAAAATATGGTAAATAATAAAAAAAAGTGGTTTTAATAATAATTGCATGAAAATAATGTATATTTAAAAAGATAAGGACTGCCCCAGAAAATATGTCTTCTTTTTTAACATCATTCTCAAACTGACATGTGAGGAACAGCAGCATCGTGTTGCCCAGACATTAAAATCTGACATCCGACACCCACCGGCCATCTTCTCAAATGTGTCCGTCGTCGTCGCCTCGGAGACGAGACCCGGTCACCCAAGGATGAATCTGCTCCGAATAAAAATTTAATGGGGTTTCTGAGGGTTAAGTTCCGTTTTTTTTAACATGACAAGTGATGACAAAAGCTTAATCCGCACATTGGCAACAAAGAGGATTAAATAAAAGGAACTGCCCATCAGTGCCACTGGAAACTGACTACGATGAGTTTCACCAAATTAAGAAAGTTGGATTAGCATATTAGAAAAAAAAAATATATATACACACCCTCAGTGTTTGTCTGTCTTTCTATGACACAAACCTTGTGCCATTTTTTTTGGACTATTGGCAAATTCGTTTTTGACTTACAACTCAGTGTCACAGAGATTGTTCATTGCATTGAGCAGTAAAATTGAATACTGAGTTAATAGTCTTCCTCAACAAAATAAACCAAACATTTTTACCTCTAATAACTAATAACAAAAGCACATTTGTATTCTGCATATAACAGAATCCATATATTTCTATTTTGGACACGACTCAGTCCATGTTCACGTGTGACCATTGTCGTCCTGAGAAGTCTAAAATGAACCTTCTGGGACGTGATGCTGACTCATCCACGTGAAGGTGACTTTCTGCTGATTTATTTTTTTTTCGTGGAGACTCTAATTCTAACAGGTCACCATCATCCTTCCGTTTTTTCATAAGTCTCTCATAAGTCTCAGATAAACATGAAAGTGTTTCCTCCAGCTTCTTCCCTGCCTTTTGAGAAGTGAAAGCGTTTCTTGTCTTTGAGGATTGTGAGGCGGAAAAGTTGCTTAAATTTTTATTTTTTTTTCCCTGAGAAGATTGTTGCCGGCATCGAGATGCATCTGTTTAAAGACGATGGTAAAAAAAAAATAAAAAACGAAGAATATGCCAAAATAATGAAATGACCTTGACGATCACGCAATTCTGACAAATAAGCTATGCTTTTATTCTAATATTTTCACTGCATACACAACTCATTTTGTAGTTCAACAATTATGCATATACATCGTTTTAGCTTATTTCTAATTGCAGTTATTGGGTAAATATTTGCTATAACCTTCGACTTTTCCATTTCATTTTACTGTAATTGCCAACAAAGCCAAAATAACACGCTTCATATGGTATTGTCTAAAATGTGTGACAAAACGTTTACAGCCAGTACCGGCTCAGATTTGTTTTTCCAGCCTGTGGGCGGGACGGGTCAAAGATGCACCCAGCCATTCACTCATCAGAAATCCCCAATTTTCCATGAAATGTGGTATTTTTTTTTCTTTTATTCCGCACCCTGTTAAGGCTGCTGACCTCGTGACCTCTCCTGTCCTGGCATCTCTCCACCGCGTGTCCCGCGCGCATGCCACCTATCATATATATGGGATATATTTGGCCAGCTCATTCACACTCCCGTGAGGTGAATTTAGCATAATTGTGGGTGACATTTTGACCTTTTCTCCTCCAAGCGCCTGCTCACATCTCCAAATGCAGCAAAATGATTTGGATTCTGGGGTCATGAAGTTAACAAACTTTTTAAAAGCAAAAAACATCCCACGTTGACTGAGGTCATCGTGGCTGCAGACAGGGTCGGACTTTTTTTTGTATTTTTTTTATCTGCAGCAGAAATCATTAAGACAGTTTAAAAGGAACCAGAACCAAAACCTGTGACTTTATTCAAATTTATCACTGACCTGAACGTTTATGCTCCACTTAATATGCATAAAAATGGTACAGGCTGTCCACGGCTGAACGGGACAAAGTGCTTTTTTTTTTTTTTTAAATGCAAGCATACAGTAGTTGTTTTTTTGCCCACCTAAGGGCTAAAAAGAACTATTGTCTCAGTCATGCATTCTTCGGTCCATGGTCCACCACTTTAATCTCTGAAGCTCGGGGCTGTTTTTTTTTTGGAGAATTTACGCCTGAAAAAAAAACAAATTCAATCATGTCTCACCATGACTGTCAGAGCAAAATGACCTGTGAGAATTTAAATGCACAAAAAGTCGCCAGGCCAGAATCAGATAAAAAAAACAAAAAAAACACTTTATCTTTAAAAAAAATAAAGTTCAAAATTATAAAGTGGAAGAACAATAAGTTGGTTGACACATCATTAGAAAGGAGAACAGGAAATTGAATTTGAAATATTTTCCAAATCAACCATCTGAATACTTCATTTTAAATCACAGTGTTTTAATAAATGTGCTAGAAGTTTGCCCTTCGTCAGTAGGGGTCATCGAGAGTAGTCTGATGGGAATTTTATTCCCGTAAAAAAAAAAAAAGAGCAATAAGCTCACCGTTACGTGAGCTGGGAGGGATGAGGTCTGACTTCCTCTCTCAAACCGTTCTCCACCTTTCATGCAACCCACCTCCTGAATATGATTCTGCCTCCACTCTTTTGGGGAGTCGAAAGTTGTCACCTCACAATGTGCCGCCTAATGTTGCAGTTAATGAGTGGAGTCTGAGACTCTGCAGTAAGAGAGAGAGAGAGAGAGAGAGAGAGACAGAGAGGCACCCTGACACTGTCTCTGACACTTTAATATATGCTAAAAGAAAATACATTTATCTGCATAGTTTTACATAAGAAAGGCACCATCTGTCTGGGGTTTTTAATAATTCTCTCTAAAAAATGTCAGAGAAAGTCATAACTTAGCTGTTACACAGAATAACATTTGCACTCTTATCTCCGGTGGCTGTGATCTATTTAAAAAAAATGATTAATTAAAGAGTTGGGGGGAGAAAATGGGAAAAGAAAAAGAAAGAGAGAGAGAGAGAGAGAGGAGTCAGGGAGATGGGGGGGGGGGGCGAGTACAGATTAGTATAATTTTATGCAGAATAATATAACGTTGCAGGTGAAAAGTTAGCGGTGTGTTCATTAGAGGCTCTGCATACATTGAAAAATCAGTGTCAGATTATAATTTAAATTCTATTTATTCGAAGACACAACACTATCTCCGTATAAGCTCTGCACAAAACGACGGTGGATTAAATTTCACAAAAGTGTTTGTGTCCAAATGAATTATAAGTCAGTTTTAGTTGGATTAGGGGTCATTTTTGAGTGGAACGGCTTTTACAATAAATCAGACACCTTCATATGTATGTGTGTGTCTGTGTGTGCATTTATGATTGTGCAATCATGTAGATGAATTCCGTGAAATGCACGAGCTTTGGTTTCACACATCGGACCCCATGACCTCGCGCTGTCGGATGCGATGGGTTCACGGAAACTGATGCTCTGGTCGAGGAAAAAAAAAAACTGCACAATTGTAGATCCTATTACTTCCCCGTTGTGTTGCTGAAGTCAAGGAACGGATATATATATTGTGACAGGATCCCTGAGGCCTGCAGGGCAGAATCTGGTCACTTCTATCTCCTGTTAGCGTGAAACATGCTAATCTGTAAATATGACACAGTTTCATGAACTCAGCTGCACATAAGTTAACATATTGTGTTATGTGTATTATTTATTCAATATATTTATCACAGCCTGTGGTCTCCTTTGTTTGTTTTGATAACCACCCCACTAATAGTTAAAGAAACGATTATTATTATTATTATTATTATTATTATTATTATTATTATTATTATTATTATTATTATTATTATTATTATTATTATTATTATTATTATTATTATTATTATTATTATTATTATTATTATTATTATTATTATTATTATTATTATTATTATTATTATTATTATTATTATTATTATTATTATTATTATTATTATTATTATTATTATTATTATTATTATTATTATTATTATTATTATTATTATTATTATTATTATTATTATAATAATAATAATAATAATAATAATAATAATAATAATAATAATAATAATGACAAAAAATAAGTAATAAATAAAATTAAATCAAAATTGCCAACTAAATCTGATGAGATCAGTTTCAATATTTGGTAATGGAAAATATTATGTGGTTTGGCCATTATTTTGACCGAATGCATGTTATCCTTTATTTTTTTGGTATATAGTTATGTGTAATAGCTACCTAAAAGTCAAATATGCATTTCTATATTATATTTGCATTTTTTGGGGGGTATTTTGGGTTGAAGCATCCAAAGTGAATACATCTCCGCTAGTGAGAACCTTTTTTCCATAGAGCCGCTGAGGTCACATTAAAGCTCAGACGCTTCTGTTTCTCCATGACTGGACTCTAATAGATTTCTGGGGACGTGTTGGTGGTGGTGGACGTGCGGAGGTCGTTTGCTCCCACTGAGCTTCATCTGCGTGGAGAGAGTTAACTGGCTGGAAACGTCAGGTAAAAAACGTCTGGCAACCAATGTTTCCCAGCCGCACAATTACATCTTTGACAAATAATTCCCTCGAGTCAAGAACGAGATATCAGCTGCTCAGGATTCATCATGCGAACAGCTCGCAGCTTATCCCAACAATTTTTTCTTTGATTTTATTTTTTCAAAACAAACAGGAGCTTTTTGGTTCAAAGATGAGATTTCCAATTACACAGGCCACACAAACAAGAGTGCTGGGTATTCCAAAAATTGGATTGGGGGCTTTTTGGCTGTGCGTGGTCGCTGGTAATGGAGCAGAAATAAAACATGGTGAAAATGTCATTCCCTGCGACAGGAAGCAGCTGCGCCGGAACGCGTGCCATTCCACTTGACCTTTGACCTCTGCAGATCTGACCGACAGGCCGTGCAGGTGTGGCATCGGCTGAGATTTTTTAACCCCTTGGTGGGACTCCAGCACCACTCCAACCCAGGGCGTGTTGCGCAGGTGGACACAGACACACAAACAACACAGGGACACGCTATTTTTCTTTTTTTTCTTTTTTCTTATCGGGAATTAAAAACTATTTTCCCGTTGACGTCTAGTTATCGCGGTTTCACCTCTGCAGTTGTGAAAGGCACAGATGCAGCTTGTGTGTGTGTGTGTTTCCTCATTAGGGTGCAGACAGATGGAATTATCTTACTTCTCACCCTTGTTGCTTTTTTTTCTCCTCACTTTGTCATTTATTCGTTTGTTTGAGGGAGCAGGGCGCGAGGTGCGGAAAAAAGACCAGATGCTTCCAGAAAAAAAGAAAATAAAAATCATATTTGCAAAGGTGATTTGAAAGAAACTGGTCCGCAACAGCTTGTGGTTTATTTTTGGAACGTCGTTCACGGCCATAATTATTCTTTAATTGGAACACATTTACTTTGGTCTTCCTCTCTGGAACGACCAATCAGGTCGCTGGAAAAGTCAGTACGTCTGCTCAGTGGCCTGCGGAGATTTATCAGAAATTGTTTCTGTGGCGCTTAACACAGATTATTATTTCAAACTCTCATACAAATGAATCATTCTTTATCATATCATGTTTACTTTTTTTTTGCTATTTAGTTAAGAAATGAGTCAATTATTCAAAAATCAATCAATACACAGCAGCTTCTTTTATATTAGGGTAAGACACTTAATATAAACTCTAAAAAAAAAAGGACCGAGTTGTACTAGACTCTCTTTGACTCCAAATAATCAGTTTGGCCTTCACATCTGAAGTCAAAGTGAAATTTGAATTCTCCTCAGCCCTGGAGTTGAAAAAAAAATAAAAAATAAAAAATAAACACACTCCCGAAAGTGTTTTTAGTAAACAGGAGTCTGGAGGAGCTAGGAAGGCCAAAGCTGAACAGGTTTTAAATAGAAGCATTAATATGTGTGTGTGCGCGCGAGTGTGTGTGAGCTAACCTTCGAAAAACAAAAAGTCTGAGTATCACCTCATGCCGAGAAACTGAGATTTTCAGCGACTGACAAACAAAGGGAAACAAGTACATTAGAATAAAGTGGCATTTTACAGCCATTTATTTGATCTACTCTTCTTCTCTCACCCACCCGTGGCAAAATTAAAAGAGAAAGAGAAGGTGTAAAAAAGAGGAAATGATCATCTGCTCCTGACACCTCTTCCTCCTCCTCCTCCTCCTCCTCCTCCTCATTCTCTTTTCTTCACGCCTTTCACAGCGACGCATTTTCATTTCCCCCCCCCCCATCTAATTCCTCGTTCTCGTCCTTTCTTTTTCTTCCTCAGATCCAGATCTTCCAGTTTTGTCCCCTCGTCACCAATTTCCCACTTCTCTCTCCTCCTAACACATTGTATCCTCTCGTTCCATTAACTTCTCCTTCTCACCTCTCTCTCTCTCTCTCTCTCTCTCTCTCTCTCTCTCCACTCATCTTCTGACCTCTTCTTGATCTGCTTCATTTCTTTCCTTGGTACCAAATTCCCACCAATCTTCCTTCCTGACTCTTATTTTCTTTAACTCATTTCCTCGTCTCTCCTTTGGCTACCTGCTCCTCTGCACATTTATTTCTTCCAACTCGGACAAGGGACACATTTTAAAACACATTTCTGTACATGCAAAATCTATGGGCCATCTTGAAATATTATATAAATACCACACCGGGTAAATAGCATATTAAGCATCTTTATTTCTTTCCACCCTTTTCCTGCATAAAATGCTTCTTTCAGCCAGCAGAGCCGAAATCTCTTTTTTCCTTTTTTTTCAATTTTTTTGGCGGCAGCAACATATAGATTGACTAACGTGGTTTTGTTAGAAAAAAAAGCAACCCAAAAAACGTCAACAAACTTTAGCTATCAGGGTTTCTGGCATTCAGATGGTGCATGTTTCTCCTCCACACCATGTTCTTCTCACAGGAATATCCTCAGGAAGATTTCATGGAGCATTCAGAGTGTCTGTGTCAGGATCCGCCTCCATCTCCAATCTGCTCCTGAAACTTCAGATGAATCCTTATTCAGAGAGAAGGTTGCTGAAAAACAACCACGAGAGAGCTCCTCTACCAGGCATGGAGGAATAAAAAAAAAAAAAAAATCTGACATCATGTAGAGTTGTCAGATTGGAGGTGGAGTCACCCTCGGGTTAACTCAACAACCAAACCAGAATTTCTTTCTTTATTTTTTCACCACCAGAGTCCGTGTCCATCAAATCTCTGGCTAAGTCCTTCGCTTCTAGTCCTCTTGGAAATGTTTCACTACAATATTTATAAAGAACCACAGCACAGGTTCTTGTTTGTCGCACCACACCCGCCAAATATCAAATATCTGATTTTGTTGTCGCCCGCAGGATAGAACCGCGAAAAAAAACCAAACATGTGACGTCTACTTTAACCTTCAACCAAAAAATAAATAAAAACCCCTCTTTGTTAAATGTAAGCATGTGTAGCATTGGGATCAGTGTTTGTTTGTTTTTTAACAAATAAAATATATAAAAAATGTCAATGCTTGTCAAAAACAACCTGAAATGTGTGTTTTTTTTTCCCCGCAACAAACTCAGCAAAACAAACACAACATTGTGTCAAAGTTGTGCAATTCTATAATACAGCAGTTATTTGTGTATTTATTTTTGATTTAAGATTTTTTTTTCCAGTATTATTATCAATAACTAATTTTGTATCAACTTGACTTTTACTCAGAGGCAATTTTTTGGCTTCTCCACCATCTCTAAGCTGAAACCATTATTATTTTTTTTTAGATTTATTGTTCAATCCACATCATCGCTTCAGATATTGAGTGGCTTCAACAATTTAGGGCCCTTCTGTCAGAGGCAATTTAGGAAAGTGTTTTTATTGCCCCCTGTTACTAAGCTATGGCTTGTTGTGAGTGGTTATTCACTTTATTTACCGACCATGATGGCATCGCCACGGCGACCGTGCGCGCGCGCGTGTGTGTGTGTGTGTGTGTGTGGATACTTTTCACTGCTGTCTGAATCAACTTAATATGACTTAAAGTGCTTTTGGCAGATTGGCTGAATAATTTACCATCTTTTCTAATCATCCCTGTAGAGTAAAACACCGAGTATTGTGTCGTGCATGTTAATCGCAGCCGACTTCCGCCACACTATCTCTCTCTGCACATATTATCATTATTATTATGGTAGAGAATAAATTGCTCCGCGCTTGATTTATTGTGACTCCAGAATCACCAGGGGGTTGCATCCACGAAGAATAGGTGAGTTTTCATCATCGCTCCACAGACCCCGAAGACCCTAAAGGGCCGCTGGGTAAAAAGCAGTGATCAGAACCTCGGACAGATGCATCATGGGGCGGATTATTGTCGTCTGAATGTCGTCTTTGATAATAGTAGTTTGGAAGGATCGTGGCATCACCAACTTATTCTCTGGATTCAGTGGCACCCTCTGAGACATTAAGTGTGTTTACTGCCCATAACATATTTTCTACAAAATAAACTGGAACCAATTATAACTTATAAACATATTTCTAACATTTGCTCTATCAAATGCGGTTTGTATTTTTTATTTATTTCTGAGTTCAAAATGATATTCGCTCTCATCCATCCACTCAGAAATCCTTCCACGCATACCGGATCATTTTTTTTGTTTCACAACGTCATTAACTTCCATCACACTTTTTTTTCCCCACCTTTTTTCTTTTTATTTTTTTTTGCGTGTGAAAAGTCAGCAGTTTTATTTCCTGGTTTCTCCCGAAAGCTGAGATGATAAGTCTTGTCAGTGAAGCTCCCAGGAGCTCGGCCTGGCTCTTTTAATGTGAGGTGACAGGCTGGGTTATTAATCCGGGCGGGACGGTCCCTGATGGTGGCGCACGCCGCCGCTAATTAACTTTTAAATCACTGCACCTGTGAGGGTTTGGGAGTTGTGCGGTCAGGGCGGAGGACAGCTGGAGGACGACACTTTCGTCTTTAAATAATCCTGACTTGATTTTTCCAGAGGAGCTTCCTTTCAAACACTGATTTCTCTTGCCAGATGCTGTAAAAGTGCACTTTTTGTGTGTGTGTGTGTGTGGACCGTGCCTCCACACACACACACACGCACACACACACACACACACACACACGCAGGCGCCTGCATCTGATGGTGTCTCACACTCCAGCATTATTTTGGCCCTGGTTGCTCAATTTTGACACGGGCTGTAAAGGAAACACACATCCTTGGTATGACATGAGAATTACACGCGTGACGGTGTCAGGGCCGCCTGTGGAGTTGGGACATGCAATGTGTTGTTTTCTTTTATTAAAAGGTTTGCTTTTGCATCAGTGTGTGTTTCCCCACTGTGCTCCGGGTCATCTCGAGGTGGACCAGTCGTCCCTCCGTCCCACCCTGAGCTTTACACCAAGCACTAAAAGGACCTTGTTTATTTCAGCAGGATAAAAAAAAAAAAAACAATAATCATAAACCAAAAGCAGAGCTGTCACCTGAGCTTCCAGATTCCACAAATTCCAGGATCTTTTGCCACTTTATTTATTTGCTTATTTATTGAATGATGAATCACTCCCTTAATCAGTGAATGAAAATCATACGTGAACATATTTCTGGTTTTAGACCAACCACTTGGGTCAAGAGAACCTCCGAAACAGAATGGATGAGAAGAAGAAGAAGAAAAAAAACGATTAAGCTACTCGTCCTAAGCATCATGTGTTGACAGATGTGTTCATGTTAAACTTCCTGTTTGCGTCAGTGGGAATCAAATACAAATAAATATGCGACTTTCCCCTGAAGCCATAAGGGCATATCTACTTCCCAACACATGCTAGCTTACTGTATAGCAACTACACCCGTGTGCGATTCTGTCTGTGTGTGTGTGTGGTTGTGTGTTCGGTTATGCGTGTGTGTGTGTGTGTGTGTGTGCTTCATCGGGATTCAGGGAAGGCTTCAAGGAGGAATACATTATCAAACTGTGATAGACTCTAAACCCCTATTCATACATAATGAATTATTCAGAGCTCCGTAAACTAAACTCAAAGTCAATGATAAATGGGATCCAGTCACCATGGCGCTCATCCACACTTCATTAGGCCGGCACGGGTGCAGTGGAAACTAAAATAACAACAGAGCGAGCCAGGGATGAAGGGTTTTTCTAGCCGGGAGCAGGGTGGAGCGAGGGAGGGATGGAGGTGGAGAGAGGCGCGAGAAAGAGACGGAGACCGAGAGAGAGAGAGAAAATGGGGTCTTTGTGTGGTAGGTGTGCGTCTGCCCTCGCAGCCAAAAGTGTGTTTACAGCACAAAGTCAAATTAAACAGCTTCTCACTTGGGATTTGTAACTTTAAGTCCTAATGAAACTGGTTGCCTCCGTGCAAATTGTGTCTGGTTTTGTCGTAAAGGCACAGCGCTACAGCTTCAAGGAGAGGAAGCAAAGTAAGAGCAGCAGCCACAAAAAAAACAAGAAAAAAAATCCTGGTCTAAAAGCGCTTTTACTTCTTAAAGTGTTGAGGTTTTCCAGGTTTTCAAATCTGTCGCTCCAGGAAACACTTTGGAGCATCTGGGCAGGTTTTCTATTATTAATTATTTTCCTTAAACATGCCCATTATTTAGGAACTACACCATTTTAACTCCAACAACATTCACATCAATGGTAAATCACATTTTAACTTTAATCATAGTCTCAACACTGTTTAAAAGGCTTAACAATGTGTGAGTGCGCGGGGGCGCCACTAGAGGGCACCAGAGCGTCAGTTGAACAAAAAAAATCATTTTATCATCTCAGGGCTGGAAACTGGGATTTAAAGTGTATTTCATATCTGACCATCACCACATTCTCTCCCCTACTGTCTCGTACACATTAAACTGTGATAATTACTAAAGGAAAGGAAGCGTGAAGAAGATAATTAATTCACAGTCGAGAGGTGAAAAATAAAAGATATAATTGTGTCTTTGGTCTCCATCAAACCCCCAGCTGAGCACGTTCAGTAGGTCTGGACCAGATCAGTCATGATGAGATAATAAGCAGATGAGTCATGATTCAAAAAGACAACCAGGCACATGTTCGGTTGTAAGACACCATCAGCTGGACAGCTGTTATTACAAATGAAGAAAATCAACTCTCAAAATAGAGCGTTTTTGAAAAGTTCAACGGAGAAAGCAAAAAAAAACAAAAAAACACTCAGATTTGTTCTTTCTCAGGATCTCTGCCTTGTCCAGGTAGAAGTTACTAAAGACGTCAACACAACCGCCCTCACCGCTCGATGCAGACTTTTCTTTTTGTGTGTCAGGAGTGAATGTTGTGCCTGTGTGTGCGCTTGGTGGTTTTAATCCAGCAGAATCTCTAGTCACTTGTTTTTCTGTTAAGTCTCTGGTGTGTGTGTGTGTGTGTGTGTGTGTGTGCGCGCGCGACTGCGACACAGAGCGAGTGAAATATGTACAGTCTGAATGACGAGTAAAAATGAAATCTGCATTTTTAAATATCTTGTTTACGATTATGCCTGTGATGAACCTTCAAATTAAAAGTATTTCTATTATATAATATTTGGTTTGTTTCTTGCCACGTACACGCATTTCAGTCCAATTTAATATTTGAATTGAACATACTTCCTCTTATTAACATTTGAACCATTATATTCAACATTTTACATACAGAGAAGGTTTTATGCACCTAGCAGCAGTGAGGCACCAAGGAGCGGGGCTAGGTGCGCTATGCCGTGTGTGTCTTTTTAAACTTCCATCTTTTCACGCGCACACTACGGCCAGCAGGGTTGAATATGTATCGCTCCCTCTTTCAGTGCTATATGAAACCATACATCATCGCCGCTCGTTGGTTTCAAAAATCGATGGAACTACAACCTGCAACGACAGCGGGAGCGCAAGCGCGGCTTGGGGAGCTCGGGGCTCGGCGCTCTCGCAGACGGCCGACATGGCACGGAACAAACGGAACAAACTGGCCCTTTGTGCTGGGAGAGCGTCTTCCACGAGGATTCAAGCCTTCGCCGCGACACGCCGCCTGCAGGAATGGGGCGCCATATGCTGCTCGGCAGAGTGTGACGTGATAAAAGCTCCCGCCTGCTGCTGCCTGCTGGGCCTCTCTGTGTTTCGGCTTCGGCTTATTGATTTACTTCCGCTCCATACCTCGCCTATCATGTCAGCACACACCCCGCACTCCTCTGGCAAAAGCCGATACTCCAGACACCCGACGGAGTCCCTTTCTTTTCACTTAACACCTTGGGTTCATTTCTCCATAGATTTATATGGAGGAATCATGCAGTCAACCCCACCTAAGCTTGACCTCAACACTTTATTGCATTTTTCTATTTTTTATAGAAAAAAAATATACAGCCATTATGATCTATAAAATAGAACGTTGCAGAACCAGACGGAGATTTAAGGCAGCTTCACCTTGACGTTTAGGTTTTCACAAAAAGCGCGCAACATACCCCAGCAGCGGCATTCCACCCCAAGCAGGAGTCCGGGGTCAAATCAGCACCTGCTGCATGTTTCCTCTATTGTGCACAGTTCCATTGCGCTTCATCCTTTAATAGCCACTTTGAACATAATCTGCGCGTCGTAACCTGTGTGTGTGTGTGTGTGTGTGTGCATGCTACAGCTAGAGACCACTGGCTGCGGCCATTAACATGCCTCTTATTGGCTCGGCTCCATAATGACTGTTGCTTGATAGCTTTTATTTCCTCATTCACATTCCCAGAAACGGCTTTACAACACGGCCAAGGTCAACATGGCGGGCCCGATGACAAATGAAACCCATTCTGCCTCCTCACGACGACCATCCACACTGGAATCTCCTTGTGCGTGTGTGTGTGTGTGTGTGTGTGTAAATGCCTCAAAGGCATGCTTGATTAAATCCATTCATATAGAACACGGCAAACTGAAATTTCCATTCAAATTGTTTTAATGCTAATCCCAGGCTGAGTGGGAATCTTTAAAAAAGTGGAGTGGGATGGATTCTGATCCTGAGTCAGTGACAGCTCAGTTTCGCTTTTGGCTTCTATATCCCGTATTGACAGTGTGCGACAATACACACAGCATCTGTGATCCCCATCTTGTGAATATTAGGCAGTATATTAACCCACGTGGTCTTTTAACTTGAAACGTTTTTGCCTGCGCATGTCTCTCCGGTGAACTGTTCCATGAACAGCTGCCAGAAAGCGGTCTCTACATTTCCATCACGGATGACGATGAGGATGATGATGATGATGGTGATGGTGATGATGATGCAACCAGACTTAAATCAGCCAGTTGCATCGGATTGTGTCACGATGAGCACAAGCTGTCAGACACACTCCAGACTATACGAGGGGAAAAAGCTGCTAATGTATTTTTTTTTTACCCACCCAGTCTCTGGTTCCTCTCACAGATTAAAGATTATAGATTGGCAGTAAAAAAAACAAAAAAAAAACACACTCGGCGGAGGATGGAGAAATTGGCCAAGGCATTTTAAAAAACACTATAAAAGTCAATAGCTGGAGTTGTTGCACGGCTAAAAAAAAAAAACAAATAAAAAAAACACTGTTCATATGTTTCTGATGGACTGTGATTAAAATCTAAAATGGATTCGGGGACAGTGTGTTGGTCGGAGGAGGAAGGCGGAGGAAGGCGGACGTGGGGAAGTGAAACTTATTGCAGCGCAAGGTCGCGGTGTGATAGTTCCCTCTCGTTAAAGTACGAACACTTGCTGGCTTCCACGGGAAGAGTTTGCGGTGTCACACACACACACACACAATTTTGGACTCAGTATAAGTGCGTTCATCTTGTTATTTCATGTTTGACAAAAAGAGGAATATTCAGACTGGCTGGCGCAAAAAAAAAAACATTCAAAAAAACAAACAAATAAATAAACTGGCCTCTCTTGGTTTTCACAGGTGGAGAATGCAGTGATTTTTTTTTTCTTTTCACGCTGAATGTGTTGAAAAAAAAACAATAAGGGCACGTAACTGCATCAGGAAGTGTAATACGTCGCTTTTTGGATGACTGACATTTTTATTTCATCTTCCACAACGGGGAGGGAAAAAAGAAGAAAAATCCTGCAATGTCCATTTGTGTGTGTGTATCTTTTGCCTAATGTGGGCGGGTGTATTTTTATTTTCCACACCCATCACGACAACGTGACCCTGATGAACACCTCCAGCGGGTGGAGGTGTGAAAGTGGTTGCTTTTCACCTCTGTGTCCATCCATCCATCGCTGCCTCTCGTAACTGCATCAGGAAGTGTAATAAGTCGTTTTTTGGATGACTGACATTTTTATTTCATCTTCCACAACGGGGAGGGAAAAAAGAAGAAAAATCCTGCAATGTCCATTTGTGTGTGTGTATCTTTTGCCTAATGTGGGCGGGTGTATTTTTATTTTCCACACCCATCACGACAACGTGACCCTGATGAACACCTCCAGCGGGTGGAGGTGTGAAAGTGGTTGCTTTTCACCTCTGTGTCCATCCATCCATCGCTGCCTCTCTCTCTCTCTCCCTCTCTCCCTCTCTCCCCTCTCCTGGGGGAGGAGGCCACACTCCATTGGCTTAAATATGCCACTTTCTCTCATTTCTATTCCCCCTCTCTCTGACCTTTCCCAGATAGCTCTCTCTCATTTTCATTCCCACATCTCGCTGACCTCTCCCCGACGAGCCGGCCAATTATTTCCACTTTACACCCATAAAGAGCAGCGGGGTACAGCCGCGGTCACGCAAGGGCACAGAGGACATATGGTGCAGGGCCTGGAGGGTGTGTGTGTGTGTGTGTGTGTGTGTGCCTACACTGAATACCAGAATAAGTGGCCTATCATCGGCATCAGCTGTGCGGAGGTAAAGCTCCGACTTGTTGAAAGAAAAGAACCTCACACGTGAAAAAAAATAAAAAAATCAGGAAGCGTCTGAACCAGGAGAGTAACCTCCAAAGTGTCAGTTCGTCACTGACTGACTGTTTTCTTTTTTTTTTTTTAAAGATACCTTTTGATGGGGTTCCATGATGAAACTGCTTTTTTCTGGAGTGAAAGAGAGAAACTGTTATTGTGTTGCTGATGTCTGGTTAAATGGATGCAAGTGGCCACTTTTGCCCATAAATCGCTGGCTAACTTGTCTGGATTCGACCTGTGACAGCTCAGACATGACGGGCCATAGTTTATAAAGACACACAACTGTGCATATATATATATATATATATGTATGTATATAATATCAGTGCATTGTGTTGTAGATGTATTGCAAAAGTCCAAAAAATGTCTTCAATCTCTAATTCTGAAATATTAAAAAAATACTTATATATATATATATATATATATATATATATCTTGTCATTCGGTGCATTATAAGATAGTTATTTGTCGTTATAAGATATATGATATTATGCTAATAGCTTAAATGAGAGAAATCTAAAATAATCTGTGCTGTTTTATATTCCAAAAGTGTTTGATTTCCACTCTCCCCACACATTGTGTGTGTGTGTGTTTCGGAATACACTGTTGATCACTTTGTGCATGTGCAGTTACCTTCATGCAAATGCAGGCAGTGGATTATACTCATTACAAATGAACTGTCAGACTTTTGGGCCTAAAAGTGGCACATGGCATTTTCTTTTCTATTTTGTAGAAGCACGCCTGCAGCCCAGCGCCGCATTAGCGTGATGGATGCTAAGTGGAGAAAAAGGGCGGGAAACGGGAGAGAGGGAGCGGAGGAGAGGACATGCCGAGTGAAGAAGCCGACCATTAAGGTCCAGGTTGCGTTCACGAAAGGAGGTTCATGCGGATCGGAATGTGCAATCTGACACCGGGGTGGTTTGGTGATGACCGTTTGGACGGAGGAAAAAAAATACACACACACACACACACACACACACAGGTGATGGAAACGAGCAGGTGAGCGCGCAACTCTAACACAATGACTCGACACAAGCTAATATCGCACTTCCCTCCCAGTCATTAGCGACTCTCTGCTGAAATTGGAATGGAAAGTATTTCAATTCATAAGCGGAACGTCTTTTCTCAGAGTAATATCAAATATTTCTTCTTTCCACACATTTTCATTTTCAGCCAGGCAGAGATTTTCCCTTTTCTGTGAGCGCCGTGTACTTTCCGTCCAATTCTGTTCCATAATATTGCCATTGTGCTTTCTGTGAAATTGTACGATACGATATGATTAATAAACCTGGTGCGGCCAAAATTTGGTTGAACTTTCTGTTACAAAAAAAAACAAAACCCAGAAAAAAAAGAAAGCAGCCAGAGTATTTGAGACGGACCCCAAAAATGACTTTTGAAAAAGTTATATTTCATTTGACAAAGATTTACATCCTATCAGTGTCAAGCATTACCCTTATGTTTATGTAAATTTGATCTGCAAATAGACCTTTTGGCACAGGAACAAGCCATAACGTTTAGCATGTTTCCCATCAAAAACATTCTTTAACGTCACTTTTTTTTTTAGTTTCCGCACTTTTCATGACACAAAAAAAAAAAAACCTGCTTGTCATTTCTCTGCATTTTTATTTCGATGCCAATTGTGTGCGTTGTGCTCCTCTCACTTTCTATTCTCTCTCTCTCTCCCCCTCTCTCCCCCTCTCTCTCTCTCTCTCTCCCCCTCTCTCTCTCTCTCCCTTTCTGTCTCTGTGTC
>JAFBJU010000880.1:32307-96204 GCA_016785305.1 Colistium nudipinnis
CTCTCTCTCTCTCTCTCTCTCTCTCTCTCTCTCTCTCTCTCTCTCTCTCTCTCTCTCTCTCTCTCTCTCTCTCTCCTGAAGAGCATTTTTCAGCCTTTATGTCCTGGTGGGCTCATTTTCTCTTTTCTCCCTCAGCTCCGAGCACAACACACAAAACAAGAGCCGACTCCCGCAGAGTCAAATAAAAGGCAAGACTTTCATCTCTCTCTCTCTCTCTCCCTCTCTCTCTCTCTGGTCTGTATTGTCGCTGTGTTTCTGGACCATTGAAGACATGAGTGGAGACGCCTGACGTGTCAAAGAATAGGATTCTGGGATGTGAGGAGGGGGAGGAGAGAGATAAAGGAAGGTGGGATGAAGAGAGAGGAGGCCGTGTGGGTGAAGCGACGGAGCAGGAGGAGCAGGAGGTGGACGTCTCCGTCCAGATGGTCTCAGAGACACCAGGCATATGCCGCGCGCCAACTGGCCAACACGCCGGTTTCTGCCGGGGCCCGCGCGATGATGGCAGGGTCAGCCTGGACATGGACAAACGGGTCTGATGATGATGATGACGAGGAGGAGGAGGAGGAGGGAGGAAGATTTAGAACCTGACCTAATCTGGTTACATTACACTGCAGCTACAGAGAGAGGGAAAATAAAATAATAAATGTGAGCATTTGACACGCGTACCATGTGTGTGTACGTCGCCCCTCAAACACAACACATACACACCAACACACAACGTCACATGTGTGACTGAATAATTATGATCATCTGGTAGGTGGTACTGATTCCCCAGATCAAAAATTAATTCAGTAATAATAAAAACAAAAAATTCTCTCAGAGACGTGACCTTCAACAGACTCCGAGCCGGACAGAACAGATGAACACGACAGAGGAGGAGGAGGAGGAGGAGGTCACTGAAGACATGATGAAGACCTGATGGGAGGGAGGTGACCTTTATAAAGCAGAAGGCCGGATGTTAATGTTCACATCATGTTCTCAAAAGACCTGAGCAGATCAAAGAGGGCACAGGCTCTGGGTGCAGATGTGGAGATGCTCTTTAGTCAGAGAAATCGGCCTCCAGCTGTTTGGATTTGATTCCACCTGAGTTTTTCCTCACTGAATGAAACAGTACAATGATTTTGTCTTCAGAATCAGGCTCCGTTTGGAGATTTGCTCCTCAGAAAAAAAAAAAAATACATCTCTGGGAAGATCCATGAGTTTGATTAGAGTTAGAATGTGAGCAACAACGTCACAATAAAAGATAATTCATGCAAATCTGAGAGACGGATTACATTTTTACATTTTGGGAGACTGAAACTCAACTTGCCAGATAGATTCATTTGATAATTGAAATGAACAGAAGATGTGTGTTGGGGGGCAGAAGAAGAAGAACTTAACACATGTCCTCAGTAAAATAGTAATACATCGGCACATTTCTATCATTGAAGGTTGGGATGTGTTTTTTTTTTTTATTTTTTTTATTCTCGTCTCTTCATCGAGGCTGAAGGCTGAAGGATGGAATGCAGATGGAAGGCTGAGTTTTTTTTTTTTCAAACCCTGCAGATACGGAGCTTTCAGTGCATAAACCAATCAACACGTATATTGTATGCAGGTATAAGTACATTTAAAGAATACATCATATGAATGTAATTTCATTACATAAAAAAAGAAAAAGTCTATTTCACACAGAAAATAACTTTGCACTGTATAGAGAATGAGTTTTTTCTGGAAGATTTTTTTTTAAATAATTTCCGTGCATATTAATAGTTTCCTGCGTGTATTGGCAGCGGTATTTGACTCGTGCGCGCTCGTCTCTTCACACTCACTGACATTCCGCTTCTAATCAAATCACAACCTGCGCACAATGCTCCTCCAACACAAAAAGAGCAGATTAGTGACTCCTAATGAGAATTCATGAAAGGTTTCATCTCTCTGGCTCTTTCTGGCTCTGCCTCCTGAGATGCTATCGTGTCACATTCTGAAAAGCATTTTCCATTTTAGCAGCCCTTATGATTTCACTCCGTTTGAAACGAGAGGAGAAAAAGGGGGGGAAAGTTTTTTTTTTTTTTTTTTTTTTTTTTAGTTCAGGCTGTCTGTCATTGTTTAATTGTGTCAGCAAAGTGGAACAGCGTGCCAATGTGACCTTCCACTGCTTCATGTGGTTCAGATTCTCAGGGCGGGAGGTAAGAGCCGGAAAACTTTATTTAGCTCCTATTAAGACGGTGAGATGGATGTAGAGCAGGCCTGTAATGACTCAAATTCATTTTCCTCCAGCCCAAATATGGTCAGTCGACTTCCTGCTACTTTCAAGAAAGTGCAAGAAATACACAGCATTGATCCTGAAATGGGATATGATGACGACGGATATCATATATTAATATTTTGAATGTTTATTCCTATTCAGAAAATATATATATTCTGCATTTTTTGGTGTGCAACCCTTTTATGAAACATGTCACACACTTTTATTACTTTTGTTATTTTTAGTCAGAAACGGGAATGTGAGATCTGAGATGCTGAGTTGGAAAAAAAAAAAATGTTCCGGCTGAATTATGCCGAAGCAAAGCACAGAGTTCAAAGATAAATAATTTGCGAGAGGCTTTTATAGTCTTGTATACGACCTCCGTCTGCCAGCAGACGCTCAGGCCACAGAAAAAAAAAATAATATCTCACGGCTTCCCCCATGAATTTCAATATTCATATGTAATCTGCAAGCACATAGAACAAACAGGGAAATGAATAAAGTTTAATGGTTTACACGTATTTCAATATTGAAATATAGGTTTATTTTTATTTTATTGATCATAAAACGTGCAGTTGAAATATTTCACTGCAGGATGTGTTAACCTGTGTAATCCCTTTGTGATAAAATCTATTTGCTGAGGACACACCACTGCGTGTTGGGAGGATAAATAAAACGCACATCAAAATACATAATAAAGGAGGCTCCTCCCACTTTCATCATTTCATTCATTCATGAGAAAACCAGTTGGTATCAGCCATGTTATAGTTGTATAACACTTCACTGGTTTCCAGTTTGCTTCACAGTTGATTTTTCTAATAAACTTCTTCCACAGCGAGGCATCTCGGCTCCAGAGCTCCCAGCATGCATTGCTTGTTTCCCTTTTATACGTTTTATTAATCATGTAGCCTTTATCTTTACCATTGCATTTTTTTTTTGTATTTTTCACATTTCCAACTTGAAAAGCATTTTATTTTGAAAAGTGCTACACAAGTTAAGTGCATGTTATTACCATGTGTAATGTTTTGTAGATATCTTGCGTTACGCCTCATTTCAAACCCTCTGACGAAGACGGATTTGTTTTTTTTTTAACTGGCACTGATAAAGAAGTAGATATAGAAGTATATGACTGTGCATGGATGAATGAATGGATGAAATCAGCTCCTCTCGGCGGAGTGAGCGATTCGGATTGACAGCGCAGACGGGTGAAATCACTGCAGTGTTACCGTGGTGACCGGAGGACACCATCCATCACGGGGAATATGTCTGCGCAGCTTCTCTTTTACGTCCCACCGGCTACTCCACTTCCTGTGGTGGAGGAGAGTTACGGCTGGCAGGTTGATTTAAGGCTGAATTACCATCCACATCCTTCAACTCACTGTCTAATAGGAGAAATATCACGGGCCGCAGCGGCGCTCTGACAATGACAGCTAAATCCAAACTTTTTTTTTTCCCTTCCTGGCAGCAGCGTCTCGTTTCACGGTTATTAAAACTTGAAACCTCTGCTGGACACTGGCGCGTGGCACAGAGAGAGATGATGGGCAGACGAGGCAGCCAATCACAGCACAGTGACGATATTGCGCCCAAACTCATTTATAAAAGTGGGTATTCATCGGTATTCATGTTGTGGAGCCTCTAACATTGATTATCTGCTGAATTGATGAAATTAAAATTGCAATATCATTTCAGGATAGAGAACTGGTTTCTGAAGTGGCGGATGACGATGATGGCTCCAACATAGGATCAGATCCATTTAATCTGGCCTTGTTTGAAGAGTACAAACCTATGATGTGTTTGAATCTGTGTTCAGAGTTAAAAAAATAAAAATAAATAGGATGATTATGATTGATGAAAATTGCAACTTGAGGCATTCTGGGGATTTTCCGCCTTTTTCTATTATCTTTAAAAAAACACGTCCTCTTTCCTCTCCTCCGTTTATACGGCTTCCACATTTCCCAGCAGCAATTTTCTTTTTCTTCTGAAGGTCCCATGGCCCTCCGCCAACTAGGACCATCCTCTCCAAACTTTCGGGGGCAGGGATGTTGTGGGACGATAAGGCGCCGCTTCCTTATCAGGAGGGATTGGAGATAAAACCACGGACGGAGGCTGGACTGTTAATTGCGGCATCGATTCCACGGGACGCTGCTTTTAGAAGCAACCGGAGATGCTGTGAAGTGGCGGAGCGCGCTGGACACGGCTTATTTAATCACACACACACACACACACACAAGCTAGCAGGCCACAGCCGTGACAGCGAAGGACAAGGACGGGCCAGGGCCCACTGATAAAAAAAAGAAAAAAAAAGAGCATAAATCAGAGGAGACGCACAAACAAGCGCAACGCACAATAAAACACACAACATCCATCACATGGTACAAAGGTCAGCGGGACCATCATAATATTGCATAATATTAGTGATTTGGAGAAATAAGCAGCCACCGGTGTTGGAGGCTGGAGGACAAACGTTTTGCTACTCAGGTCCAAAGAGACGGAAATCATTCAGTCATGTGGATTTATCGAGTCCCGCCGGAAACTATTTCCAGAGAGGGAGGCGCTTTATTAAAGAAGAAAGAAGAAGGGAAAAAAATCGGAGACATCTGGAAATATATGGAGACATGAGTCAAAATGATAGAGGGGGGATTTTCCCCTCTCCAAATGATCCGTCTATCCACATCTATATCGAGGAGTGGTGGAAAATGTGGTCGCCATCTTCAAGAAAATAAATACATTTCATTTTACTGTAAGTGAGTATATGCTGAGCACATGATAAATGATAAATGAACAGGACGAAGCACTGTGGAGTTACTATCCCGAGTATTTGGACAACGTTGATAAGCTGTTTAAGATCAAAGATAAAAAAAAAAAAAATCACATTATAGACGAGAGGAAGCAGTGACATTTCGCCGTTTTATCATGGATTATTAATATTCGTCCTTTCCGCCGAGTAACTACTTTGAAAATATTGATTTCGTATTCATGGCTGAATCTGTGAAAAATCACAGTGCAAACAAAATAGAGATGATGATGATGATGATGTCACATCACTCATGGATAAAAGACTTAAATTAGAAGGAAATATAATATATATATAAATAAATAATATATAATGCGATTAATTCCAATTATGGAACTAAACGGATGCACGGCTACCAGGGGCATAAGTGATAAACGAAGACCTGAGTTATTCGTTTCCACACATGACACTCAATGTAAAAAATATTATCAAACATAACTAATTGAGATAATAGGATTATAAACAACAACCGGCCTCAACACAGTATTATCAGGTGATGGACTTTGTGTCGCATTCAACTCTGACCCACAACACAACCACACAACCAGCCACACACACGGGTGAAACCTACTAAGAGGCAGGTAGATATGTAGACTGGGGTGAAATCAGGACCAGGTGTGGTGCAGCGATTGGGGATGAGAAACAGGTGAGGTGTAGAAGGAGAGTCAGAGGACGCCTGGTGGACAGGTGGAGTACTGCAGGAGAGGAAACTTTATTTATTCAGCCACTTCCAATCTTATTTATCTTATTTAATGATTTTAATGAAATGAATGAACCGCTTTTTTTTTTTTATCCTTGCTTTTCCAATTTGCCCTTCACTCGGTTCATTATGTGATTTCTTTTCAGCGTAGATTTGGGGGACGGGACATGTCCCCATCCAATGTCAAAGCACTGCTGAAATGTTCAAATCCATATTGGATCAATAATTCTACACAGTCTCACCTTATAAAACTGTGAAGAGTTGCAAAGTATATGTGTTTTATGCCAAATGTGCTATTTTCCGATGCTTTTAACGTGGTCTTTTTATTTGAATATAGTAATTGACATTTGTGTGTGAACTGACTTCGTTATGAGATATTGTTCTTGTTCCCCATTTAATCATTATTAGGTGTTCTACTTTGCAGCAAAAAAAATAAAAATAATCAAAGTAGGCAATGATCTCAGAAGTGGCCAAATAATTATAATAATGAATAATAATAATACATTTCCAGTGCTAAAGGGCCGTTGGAGTCGGGAATCGAACACGGAGCTCTGTGCATGAATGCATCCTGAGGCTTAGAGTTGTGTAGCTAATCTAATACACTAATACCCCCCCCCCCCCCCCCTCTGGGTCAATGTGACCATTTTCATAATAATTACTTTAGTGCCCCTAAAATTCCACTACTTACCCATGATTACAAATGTGTTCACAACCCTTCACCATGTGTGTGTGTGTGTGTGTGTGTGTATCAGTGCATGATTTGAAACCATAAGCTGGATTTAGGTGACAACACAGAGTGTTAGCACACATTATCGCACAGTTGTATGCCCACGCATGTGCCGGGTCACGCTCCTCACATCTCAGCATGAAAGTGAGGGTTTCGCAGATGGAATTAGCATCTCCCTTTCCAGGATGAAGGCGAGGCTAAGAGGGAGGGATTCAACTGCTGCCCCCCCCCCCCCCCCTTACACACACACCTTGGCCCCTCCCCCCACCGCTGCACCATTGTCGGCCCTCCAACGTCCCGTTTCCTGGTCGTCAGTTCGACTCCCAATGTTTTCTTTTTTTCCTCCTCTGACGTGGGTGCCAGGCGTCGTCGCTTTGACACTCTTTACACTTCACTGTGATGCTTTGACATCATGTAAATATATATATATAAAAAAAAATCCTAATCTTCCTGTCTTCAGAGTGATGGCACTGTTCGGCTTCTCTCTCTCTCTCTCTTTTCGCCAACATCCAGAAGCAGCAGTCTTTGATTTTGCAGGGTGCGTTGAGTTTCCTGGTTGTGTTGAAGGTTATTTTGTCTTTGACGCTCCGGCTTAAAAAAAAAAAAAAAAAACTCGACTTTGAACTTTTTGGTTTTGCAGAGGAGACTCTTAATGCGACGAGGATTGCGCTGCTTTTGATTCTCACACTTTAAAGGCTGCGTTGCTGCACATCTGAATGTGACCGGCTGCTGCTGGAAACCGTTCGCACACTACCACTGTGTGCCTTCATTTAACATTGTGTAGCAAGAGACATTTTTAACAAGAACCCTCTTCAGCTTACTACATAAATGTACATTTTTACAGATGTCAGCGTAGGTTAACCGACAAATATGTCTTCTTTGCATCTATTCAAATAAATCTCTCATGTAATAAAATACTAGTCAAACCTAAGCTAACCAGTTCATTTTCATTTTTCTTGTCTTCTGCTCTCCTTTATCTAGCACGTTCCTTGCATTTGTTGGCATGGCTGTATTTTCTATATTTCTGCACACATTGGCGAATAAAACTGGGAAAGAAAAAAATCACATTATCGAAACCAGTGATAATACGGACAAATGTCATATTTACTGAGGCTGCGGGTCCCTGCAGATCCATGTGTGTGCGACTGTCTGAGCTTCAGTCAGATTATTGCTCTGGGCCAGCAGGAATCATTTTCTGCACCATCTGTGTGTTTAACAGGATGCTAACAAGACCCACAACCACAATAACCATTAAAATGTCTCATATTCAACACAGCCGCAGAATTATTATTTTTTTTAAAATATTTTTTATACTTATAGGTAACGTCTTTGGTGGCTACCTTTGAATCTCAAGTATCACTGTTCTTTTCCAGGAAACACTCAACCTGGTTCACCTGATGGCACCGTCATAACGATAAACATAACTCATTATTTTTATCATATTTATTTATACCTAGTTGACCAATAAACATTAAGCTGAGTTTCTACCTCTGGAGCTGAAAATCCGCAGTGTGTTATTCTTGAAAAAGAGATAGTGGTCCATGAATTTATTTTCGTGTGTGTGTGTGGGGGGGCCAGAAGTCATGCATCCTTCTTGCGAAAAGCAGGAAACAAACCCGTGGGGACTCGGAGCCGTGGGAGTTGGTCCTGAGGGACGCTGACAGATTCAGGCGGAGGAACTTTTGATTGAACCCAGAATGGAAATTAAGCCTGGAAGCTCCAAATAAATACCTGGTGTTAAAAAAAAAAAAATCCTCAACCTGATTGAAAATGTCAGCGTTAAATCATATGGTATTTTGTTTAGATTTCACGCGGTTAAAAATGGAACGTGTGGACCCTAACAGCCTTGGCTGTCTTAGCGACGTGAATTTCAACACACTCGCAGCGTCAGAGCCAATGGAGTTTTTTTTTTTTTTTTTGCCTATTTGGCCATTTTCTGCGCTATGTGAGGTAGAATCGGAGCTGTCGTTTTTAAATTATACTCGACACGTCTGACAAAAAACTGTGATTTCTGTTTTAGCCACTTTGGGTGGCAGCCTGCGCCTCTCTCTGTGTCACCAGTTAATTTAAAATATATCATCTGGCTAATAATCTGTAGTTTTGGATTCAAAATCACAAGAACATTTATTCAAGAGTAATCCCTTGTTCCCAAACCCAACTGTCAGCTTATTTCAGTTTTTTCTTAATTTCCGGGCTGCGTTCCAATTTGTCCACCTTTTCTTGTAAGGTTACTCACATCCATAAAAAGGGCTGAATGCTGACAGATTTTTTTTATTGTTTTTTGGAGAGATTTCGAAGATTTTTAACGAGTAAATAAGAACATTTTTGAAGTCTTACGTTTTTGGCATTTTCCCCATGCGGCTGGCAAGCATTCAAGGCCAAAACGATCCCACCCCCCCCTCGCCCCCCCCCCAAAAAGTCCTGTGTCATCCTGGAGGGAATAATCAATACGTCTCAAAGTCACGTCCTCCTCCACTCTGTTTTTGGGCCTCGTTCATGTTGGAGCAGCTTTCATTGATCAGCTTCACATGATCAGAAACGGAGAAGCACTCGATGGACCAACAGCTGATGGCAGAACATAAGAGAGGAATCAGAAGTAGAAGACGGATTTGATTCTCCTGCTATTGTTCCAGATTAGAAATGAATCAAATCTATTATATTTGATTTTTCATCCAGTTAAATCATTAAGGAATTAAAGCCATACAAAATACATAAGTGAAGCCATAAAGATGGCTTATATGACCTTTCATGTTCTTCAACTATAATATATTCTATATGCTCTCTCTCCCTCTCTCTCCTCCGTTCGCTGACATGTAAAGAGAAGACTTCAGCCCACATTCTGACCCTCTGACTCGTATCCACAAATGTCAGGATCCAGCCAGGGGTCTCTCGGAAACGGCCTTTGTGGAGCGAACTCATCAGGAAGTTCAGGGCCGTGATGTCACCAGCCTCCCGCTGGTGTTTGAGCCCAGACAGACAAACGTTGACATTCACGTGGCTTCCCGTTGAAGAAGCAAAGTCAACTCCGGAGTTGTGTTGAATAGACAAAAAAAAAAAAACCCAAACACGATTTTCCTTTATCTTCAACTTGGACGTGCCCGGTTTTTAAGGATACATTTTTGGTCTCAAATATGTCTCAAATAATGAATTGATGATTGATTGATTGATTGATTCATTTGATTGTAATGTATAGGCATTCTTTGGTGATGCGATCACATCAGCTGGGACACCTGTCAACGTGTACACAATAAATGAGTATCATTATGACGGAGTACTGCTTGCTACATATATACGTATTGCAGTATTCTCACCCACACACCTGGGAGGTTTGGTTACATCCTCTGAAGTGTTGACCCTAATGCGGTGACAAAAATGTGGAGACAGAAGGACAGGCAGCATAAAAACCTGCCAACACCTCAATGATGGATCCAACAAAAAGAGAGAAGGAGCACATGTTGCAAGGAAACACACACACACACACACACACACACACGGAGGTGAAAAAATAATAGTATCCCAGTGAGTCCCAGCAGGTATTCAAACATGTCACATACTGCGAAAAACTACAGCGACAAGAATGGGAAAAGAGAAAGGGATGCGGTAGCTATGGCAACGGGGATTTAGAGGCATTCCTGTGTGATTTGAAGCATCTGTACTGAGGGTGTATGGACTCATCAGCATTACCACTGTGTTTTTGAAAAGCGTGTGTGTGTGTGTGTGTGTGGATCACAGCCGAAATTCAGCCTGAACAATAAAATCTTAAAAAGGTCAGATTGTGTGTTTATTTATGAATCCATCCAGTGATCTCGCAATGAAGGAAAAGTTAAACTGAAAATGTTATCAGTATATTTAATTGAACCAAAAAATAATTATTTGATGACAACATACACTCTGTGTAATTAGTGTGTGAAATGACACTCTTTGTGTCACACGTTCGTCACACAATCTGTTAAATCGTTTGGATTCATTAAAACTGAAGCATCTGTTTGGTCATCTGTCTCACACACGACGCATTGTTCACTTATTGTATATTTTATTTAATCAGAACCATAAATCGGTGTGTCTACCTTAATACAAGTTTTTTTATTTAATTGAATGCATTTCAATAATGCTGAAAGTTGCGTGATGTTACAGGATAGGAGGCCGGACATCGTCATTTGGTGTCTCTAATAAATATATAAACATGTGGATATATAAATATATTTGTTTAGTTTGTTTTTATTTAAAGAAACAAATAAATCTAGTTTCCAGTTATCCTCGAAAAAAAAAAAGGATTCCGGAAACTTTGCCAGAGGAACATTTCATCTCGTTAACCTCGTGAACCTGATGGTCACATCACACACACACACACACACACGGACACACACACACGCACACACAGAAACTCGCATGCCATCATCTCTATGCAAAATATGCTATTAAACTACAAACAGTCTGATCTGAATACAAAGGAGAACTGAAGAGGCAACAACAAGGTTCTCCCCCATCTGTCCACTTCCTGTGGCCCTGTGTGTTTGTGTGTGTTTGTGTGTGTGTGTGTGTGTGTGAAGCACTCGTTTGGAGCAGCGATCTGAATGTTTATGAGCTCGTACGCGATCACACTCGGACCAACATCCCCCTCTTCCGCCGTTATCGTCTAGGTTTTGGCTGCTCCTTGTTTTTTTTAGCATCTGAACACTGAATATTTATATTCTCCAACATTACTTTTTTTTTTTTTTTTCCTCTCATGGTGAGAGCCATTTTGCTGCGAGTTTGCGGGGAGTCCTCGCCGAGCTGTCACAGCAGCCAGATGCTCAGTAGCTCCCCGTTATCTTTCAGAAGGACGGAGAAAGTTTCTTCAAAACTTAAACACACTTTGATTTTTTGGTCATGTGCAAGATCACAACGAAATAAAAAACAAAAAAAAGCCCAGGAGGCTTATCAGAAAAAATCTGGCTGCAATATTTAACTTTAAAATGTTTGCCCAATGCTCAGAAAAAAAATGGAATCTGGGAAATTAAAAATCACCTCTGTGGCATATGCAATACAAAAGGGACATCCAAGGCAATTTAAAGTGAATTTTATGTATTAAAAGTGCTTTACATAAAATCTAAATAAATGATATATAAAAAAGAAAATCTAAATAAGTAAAATAGGGAATAAACGTCTAAAATGTAATTTCATTTAATTTAATCATCTGATTTAATGACAAACAGGAAAGTCTTCATCAGTTCTCCGGGAGTTTGTGGCAGACGTGTGGAATTTTAACACACTGTGTGTGTGTGTGTGTGTGTGCGAGGTGAAATCTTGGGTGTCACCACCGTGAACCTTTGCAATGCGCTCTCTGGTATTCCTGACATGTCCGCAGCGTTTTTTTTTTTTTTTTAACAGCCACTCCAGCCTCAGCGTCCTCATTCTGTCACGGAGGACGCCGGCTCCTCAGGAATAAAGTGCAGAGACACAACAATCTCTCCTGGAGCCAATAAGCATCCGCGCAACGAGGGGGAACAACGTCCCAGACGGGCCCATTCCTGCTTATTAGGCACACACCATATTTAGGAGCAAGTGAGAAATAACAAGCGACCTTCAGAGAATCAGTTCAGTCACACAGAGCGCGGAGAATCAGCAGGAAGTGCTGGAATCCTTTAAAACAGGTTAAAAAGGATCACTACCTGAGGTTATATATATATCTATATGTATATAGATATAAATATCTATATATATATATGATGATATAGATCATCAGTTTGTCAGGTCACCAACTTGACCTTTACCTGAGCTCTGGTCGATGTTATGACTTGATGACGACAAAGGATTATTCACTGTGATCATTTTTTAAAGAAATATAGAAAGAAATGCAATAATAAAAATAAAAAATACAAAATATTAATTGTATTTCTATTTTCAATACAGTCTTTATTTCCATACAATGCATACATTATTTTTCATGATATTATCCAAAAAGCCGATTGTGTAACCCCACAACAGTGGGTTCCTATACTGCAGGTCCTCCCCCACCCGTCACTTCACGTCTGCCCAATACATATAAATAGATTTGAAAGTAATCTATTACAAATCGGTGACCGCTGATCAACCACTAAATGAAATTTCAATTGATGTTCGGGGCTGAGACGGAGATCCTGTGGACCAGATTCCAGCGGATCACAGTCCCAATCGTTTTATTTATTATTCCTATTATTATTTCTGTATTCATATGTGAAATCCAATCATCTGGATAGCAATGGCACGTGTCCAGTGGGCTTCTCGCTCTGAGCATTATGGGAAATCTGCAGCCTGACAGAGGCCTGATCTGTCCAGCGGTGGGAGACGGTGGAGATAAGCATTACTCCTTCAAACATGCTGTGAATTAGCCTTTTGATTAGGCCTCACACACACACACACACACACACAAAATGGTTATTTGGATTTGGAAGAACTTTATTTTGACCACATAACACAAGTGTCATCCAGATAGGACAGAGGGAGGGAATAATAATCGCAACAAACCAGTGCGTTGGCACTTGATGAAGATGATGAGTGAAGACGAGACCGATCAAGAGCAACTAGACAATTTCATGGCTGTTATATTTATTTTTTGGCCTACAAGAATTGGACAGAAACCAGGATATCGAAGCTTTTTTTTGGCTCCACAAACTGAGGTATTTCCCACGAGAAGAACAAATACATTTGCTGCTCACCGGCTAAAGAACGATTTCATAAGATTTTTCATAACCGTCCATATGAGTCCAAACTCAGACCTTATCTGAAGAAACCGAGAATATGTCCGTTCAATTCTTGACCTTTCTTACGCCTTTCTATCGTCTTATATTCAAATAAGAAAGAACCAAAAAAAAATAATCTTATTTTATTTTTTATTTCTCTTTCTGAGGTGGGTAAGGAGCTCACCAGTGGGGGACGACTACGCCACTTAAGCTTTCCTCTCAGGAGTGGACTGAAATAGAACCAGTGGTGGTGGAAGTGGTTGTCGCAGCCTCACAACATCCTGTAATTGAAAAAAAAAAACCAACAATGTCTCTGACACGACAAAGCTATTAGGCAGTCGTCTGGAGAAGGTCAAATTTGTCAGATGATATCATAAAAAAATGACAACTACAACTTCAAAGACTGGAAGTTGGAAATATCTTCTATAATGGAAAATCACAACGGCTCTGATGGCATGGCACATGATTTTCAGCATTTTTGATAATAAGCACCGCACACTGTATCCATACAGCCTTGTTTGTGTGTGTTTTTTTAATATACTGTGTGTGTGTGCGCGTGTGTGCGCGTGTGTGTGCGTGTGTGTGCGGAGTGCCGGTAGATGGCACTGCAGCTCACTTCTGTACTGGAACGTGACGCTCAGCTGACCCCTGCCACCAGAAAACAGCCAGAAACAGTCTGTGTTTGTGAAACCGTGGCAACCGCTCTGCCAAAGACCTATTGTTGTGATAGACCATGTATATATTTGTATCTAATATGACTTCTTATTTGGTAGGGGAGGAGGAAATGGAAGGAAGAGAACCTGGCGGCAGGTCAGGTGACAGTGGAAATGTTCCAGTTCCTGCCGATACAGATCAGCGGCTCACTCCATGTTCACACATGTGAAAGTGAAACAGCTGATCTGCTGGGATCTGACTTCTACGTGCACGACACTCTCTGGAGGTTTGACTCACGACGGAGCCACGGAATCAAAAAAAAATCACAGATAGTGAATCTGATGGATGTTGGACTTCTGCCGAAAAAGGTCCGAAAACGCATGGAGCCAAACTGAACTTGTTTATTCAAACATCCAGTGCAACAGCACTCTGATGCTGCTGATTATTTTTTGGGGGGCTTGCATCGTTGGAAATGTGTCCCACCTCTAATACACACACATACATTGATATACAGCATATAGTTATTGAGGATGCGAAGACCCTTGCAGCCTGTGCCTGGAGTGTGTCCTCTTTAATGAGGTATCTGGAGCTGTTTAGGCCGAGCCACTCCTCTCCTCCTCCTCTTGAATCACCTTTCCCTCTCTCTCTCTCTCTATCTCTCTCTCCTCTCTCTCTTTATTAGACCCGGGCGATCCCAGCATGCATGAACAGGCGGACCTTTATTGGCAGCAGCTGCACAGGGCTAAGTATCACTGTGTTAATACTGTTGTTATTTTCCCCTCACTTTTCCTCCAATAATAATAATAATAATAATAATAATAATAATAATAATAATAATAATAATAATAATAATAATAATAATAATAATAATAATGTACCTCCGGAGCAGCGTTAGCTTCAGAGTCGGAGTGGAACCGCTCGCAGGGGAACGAGTTGGAATGGTAATAAAGGTATCAGTATGCCGTGACACGCCTTCCATCCGAAACCCCAACAAAGCTATGGCCCCTAACTGGGATTTGATGGTCTCCATCTGAAATCAAATCAAATTTGCATCCGAAAGAAAATACACTATTTATATTAGATTTATAGAAAATAGACTACTCTTAAAATAAAACAGAAATGTAATGATTTGCTTGATTTTTTTTTTTGCCTTGCAGTTCCAGGGGCTTGATTCAGCATGACTATTTGAAGCATCATCACAAAATCTCTGGTTTATTAGTGTTTTTTTTATGATTAGGAATCCAGGAACAGAACGTCACTCACATATTTTTTGGCAGATTGTTGTACAGCATCATAATCAAAGCATGAGATGCGTTAGCAATAAATTATACATCAATAATACCGTAATTGGATTCTACCATCGCGCCAAGTCTTAAATACCCAATTTCTGACAGGCTACATGTTGCTTACCTGACAAATCAACATTGTTATGGATTATTTCATGATCACCTGCAGTGTTGGAGCCATAATTGATCTTTATTAGGAGGGAAAATGAATTCCTGGGCCTCAAAATGATTTCAGGCTTTGAGCCAAACCGCGAAGCTTAATGTTCATGGAGTGGATTATGAGGTCAGAGCCCGGGCCGCAGACCAACTGGAGCAGATAATCTCCCTAAACACCACAGTCTAGTGGACAACCAGGATAAAAAAAAGGTTTTAGGTTCTTTTTTAAAATCTTGGCAGGTGATCAAGACACGATGCAAAACCAAGGAGAATCTCCACTTCTTCAATTATTGTGATGATAATGAAAACACAGTTGTGTTTTTTGTTTTTTTTTCCTGCCACAGACGGACTCATTATGGAGATTTAATGGGATTTTTTTTAAATATTCCTGTGTCTATTATAAAAAAAGCTGTGGTAAGAGGATTAAGAAGAGACTGTTTTATTTCCATTCCAGATATGACCTCTGGACTTCTCACCTTTCCAAGTTTAAGCTTTAAACTTTTTCCTCACTTTATCACCAACTCCATCAGCACGGAACTTGATTTACCACGTCAGAGCGTCTGTGTGAGCTGATAGGAGTAAAAATATAACAGGTTTCTCGAGGTGGCTCCCAAAAACTCAGTGAACTACAACTTATCTACAAAAAAAGGGAAAATAACTTTATTATTAAACGCTGTGAAAAACACGTATTGAACAAAGTTTTCTGTAATGAACTGACCTGATACCCATGATGTCACTACGACTTCAGAAAATCGAAGGATTTATGACATTTTGTTATTTCTATTTATTTTAGTATTTTTTTTTTTTATCTTTTGTGGCAAATATTATTCCAACATATGTATCTAGATTTTATTTGATTTTATTTGATTTAAGGAAGAAATCTTGTAACACTGAAAAGCTGCCTTAATGAACTTGACAAGTTTGACAGCAACGATATAATCCGCTTTTGCAGATTTTTGGTGAAATCCGATTGGATTAGAGTAAACAGATGATTAGAAAACAGCGGGGACAGTGAGAGAGAGCTGTAAATAAATAAGACATTTAAAAAAAAGTCTGTCTGGTTGAACTTACTTTAAACTTCATTCATTGTGCTATATATATATATATATAATAATGTATATATATAAATATATATAAATGCAGTTTCCTAAGAGACGGGGGTTATCGTGTCTGGCTCCCGAGTGCATCTGGAAATAAACACCTACAGCTCGACTGATGGGATATCTTTGGAAATCTTCTCGTTTAATGCTAAATGTCATCCTCGAGCTTTACAGCTAAAATACCAACAAAATCTGGACTGGTATTTTCTCTGAATGCCAGTTCCAGCCGCTAACAAGCACAATAAACTCCTTAGTTGAAGGCGCAGGGGGGGAAAAGAAAAAAAAAAAGCCTTGTATGGTGCATCGGTCCATATTGAAAAAGAAATAAGAAAGGAAAAGGAACAACAATAAGAGAGAGAGAGAGATAGATAGAGGGAGAGTGGGGGAAGCAGACGGGCGTCTGAGCGATGTGTGTTTATTGTGCTGCTGTGGAGCGAAGGAGGAAATGTCATTTCTGTGGCCTTTTCCATTCAGACACACACACACACGCACAACATGAGTCTCTCTTCAAACATATTGATTGACAACATAACAGTGTATATGCGCGCGTGTGTGTGTCTGAGAGTGTGTGTGTATGCAGTCTGCATGTGTGTGAGACTTTGCTCAGGGTTTGAGTGAATATCTGGAATTATTTTGTGTGCGTCTTTTTTTGCTCCTTCATGCCTCAACTTTTTTTTTCTTTTATTCTTATTTTTAAGAGTTCTGCACTTACGCACAAATGGAACATTTTGGACGTGAGAGTTGGAATAAAACATCAAAATGTATCTCAAGTATTTCACTTTCCTGTTTTTAATTCCTTCCTAACTCTCAACAATAGGCCAAGATGGTCATCATCTTACATTTTCCACATTTTACAACATATCCACATCGACACACACACACACACACACACACACACACACGTAGAGAAAAACACAAATAATAGTGCTTGAGAAGACATTTGTCTTTTGTTGATGAAATCATCAACATTCATTCCTTTTCTGTTCAATTTCATTACCAAATTGGAACCATCTGAGATTATTGATGTTGAGGCTTTAATTATGCAAATAAGCTTGTTGACGAACATATTTAGTCCGAGTTTTCTTGAACAAAAAGTAACAGAACCCAAACACAAGACTGTTTGTTGGGGCTGTCAATGTTGTAATTGTTAGAACACAAAGCAAATCCAGACACTGTTCTGTGACTGACAGCAAGGGCTGATGGGAAAAAAAACTGAGGGCTGTTTAAATATTGGAAGATGTAAATATTTGAAATACTTGGTGTATAACCAGAGTGAGGAAACTAATGAAGGATGTGTGTATGTGTGTGTTTGTGTGTGTGTGTGTGTTAACCAGCAGCATTAGCCTTTGTATTTATGCCGTTTAGCGTGTGTGACCTTGTGTGTGCGCATGTGTGTGTGTGTTTGGAAATAGAATCCCCACTCTGCAGAGACAAAGACAAATATGAAAGGCTCCAATGATTCAGAGAGATCATTTTACATTCATGGCTTTGTAACAACTTTTTGTATTGATGCCCTCAAAGGTGCAGCTGTGTGTATGTGTGTGTGTGTGTGTGTGTGTGTGTGTGTGGCCTGGCACAGGTTACGTCCACTCAATTCTAACCTCGGTGTTTGCCAAACATGGATTGTGCTAAAGGTCCCTATTAGCATAGGCGGCTGTGAGTGTGTGAGATCTCTGAGGAAGTGTCGCAACACACAGCGCTGATATTTGCACTGACGCACAACATCACCACAATACCAAGTGTTATTGTAGTGGGCAAGTGGAAGGAAGTCAGACTTCAACTCATGAGCGGTAGAAGCTTGGACCGAACTGGATTCACTGCTCGCCCCCCCTCAGGATTGATTGTAATAATTACCCAGAAATCCCACCAGTCTTAAATTTACTCCATGTTAACTTTCTGCGTGCAATCTGAGATTATTATTATTATTATTATTATTATTATTTGTATTATTATTATTATTATTATTATTATTATTATTATTATTATTATTATTATATTGTTATTATTATTATTATTATTATTATTATTATTATCATTATTGAAATTGAACTTCCATCACGTTATTCTAAGAGTCAGATGAGAAGATTCAGATCTTTATGATGAATGTGTCTATATTTGAGACTATATAAGAATAGAAAAATATAAGTATATATATATATATATATATCTCTTAATGTTACTTCTAAGATGAAACTTAAAGAATGACCAGGGAGCTCTGCTGACCTCTTTTTTCCGTACAAAGACCCGCCGGAGGATGTGCGACAAAAAAGGCAACGTGACATCACAAATACAGACAATAAAATCAATGCACAGTAGCCTGAATGCGCAAATATGCAAAAGTTGTGTGTTTTTCCCCTTTAAGAAAAAAAAAAAAAAGCACGGCTCAGCTTCCAAGCCAAAGCAGCATATCAAATTGACTGTATGGCTACATTCATAAAATGCAGCTAAATAGGCTCAGAGCCCGATAAGAGATTCTGCATCGTGGCTATAAACGTAAAATATATATAAAAAAAAAAAGTGAAGCCTAGGCAGATGTGTTCAGCATCTGTTCTCCGAGACCTCAGTAAAAGCAGACTTTGAAGATGTTGGAGGGTGATGAAGATAAAGACAACGAGGCACATTTAGCGAGGACGACTGGTGAACACTTTGCTGAAAAAGAAAAATTGATGGCGTCGTTTGCCGGCAGTCTGGGAAGCGGAACCGTAAAAGCCCACTGGCAGAGCGGTTGTTGACGCAGCAGCTCTCGTAAAGGAATAATAAGAATAAAAAAAAAAAAGAGAAGCTCAACCTGTTTAGCTTAACTGGAACTAGTCTAAGTATATTTCATTAATTATGCTCCACAAATCCCTTCCAGTTCCCACTGAAGTCATAAATCTCTGAAATGAAAATGGCACACACACACACACACACACACGCAGATATAGTTTTCACCTAATTTCCCCAAACAGCTGCTCGCTGTGAGTTTGAACAAACATTACTCAAACCGGAGGTTATGGGAATTTCCTCGTTTTTTGGTGTGTTTTCTTTTTTTGGGGGGGGTTGGACCAAGTCATGAAATGATCAATCAAATCAGAGGCAAACGATGTTATCAGCTGTCATCATTAATCGCTGATCGATGAGGAGAAGATTGGCGTATGTGCGCGGTTGCTCTTTATATCCAATACCACTAATTAAGACAAAAAATAAAAATAATAAATAAAATACCCTCGATAACATCAAGTTTCATTTCAGGGATATGAAACCAGGGAACCCTATCAAATATCATGCATCATTTTCTATTCCAATTATAGCTACCTGCTTAATGAATTACACGGAGTGGAAGGTTGTGAGTGTGTGTGCGGCGTGCGGAATGATCACCACACCTCTGGAGTTCATTTTTTTTTTTTTTTTTTCACTGTGCTCAGCATTTGCTGTCTGTGAGAGACGTGGTGGGTGCGCTGTTCATCTCGGATTCCAGATTTAATCCACTCCGGAATGACGGCTGTGCCACCTGTCGTAGCCATCTCCACCTCCATCCTCCATCCCTCCATGCTCCTCCCCCCCCTTCCTCGTCTCTTCCTCCTTCTTTCATCCTCCTCTTCCTCGATGTCCCTCGATAATCACGGACTTCATTATTTCCATTTTATAGATCCAGCCTCTCTCCCTCTCTCTCTTTTTGCTGCACAGAACTTTCTCTCCAGCTCTCTCTCTCTCCGTCTTCCTGTTTTTTCTTTTTCTTTCTATAGGAGCGGATGGTTCAAATTAAGCGTGAACCCGGCGAGTGCTGGAGTTAAAAAAAAAAAAAAGGGGGGCACAGCTGGGCGTATTTAATTAAGATTACAGGCGCGGTGCCTGTTCCGCTTTGTATTACTCTTTCTTCCACACATTACGGGCTCAGTGAGCACGACATGACTTATGGCCGCTGGTGTTTGGGGGGGCGTGGGCGGAGTTTTAATTAACCCTGAGAGGACGGGCCCGGCTCGGGGACGGGGTCGTGCTCCTCCGTGGCGGCCGCAGCGTCACGGAGGCCTGACGCGGACGTGACGGCCACAGCGCGACGGGTCGATGGGGACAAGACGACGCGGTTTGGGAAATCAACTGTGAGACATTTGATTTGAAAGAAAAGCCAAAGAAGCTCTTATAGGAGCTTTTGGTTATTCTACAAAGCAACGTGTCCTCAGCTGGAATGCAAATACCAATTAAATGAAAAATACATCGGCTACTTTAGCATTTATCCATTATTTTTCACATCATTATCCTGTGGCCAACCTCCACTTATAGTTTGCTACAAAATGTATCATAAGACATAGCACATAGAGAAAAATAGTAATACTAATAATAACATTTTATTTGCATTGCGCCTTTCAAAACACTCAAAGACATTTTTCGGGAATAAAAGACACATGTAAAGTGGAGATTTAAATCAAAACAAGTGAACAGGGGCGTGCAACTCTTTTTTTCTGTCACTCATCACTCACACACAGCTTTTCCCTCTGGGCCACACTGGCCTAAATAAAGAAACAAGTGAATAAAAAGTGAGATTGGAACACGAGGCTGCGATAAGTAAATAAATGAGTTTGAAATCTAATTTGGAGATGGTATGCGCAACCTAAAGTTGATTGTGATGCAGAGAAGCAACGACGCCAATCGGCGGCGGCGGCGGCTTATCAGCCAGTTGCCAATTAAACTTATCAGTTATGGAAGCAACTGGGCCGAAACAAGTTGACTGGGATTTTTTGTGGGAATATTCACAGACGCCCTGGGGAACTCTGCAGAGCTTGGTTCCTGACAACCCAGGACCGGAAGCCTAGGAAGTACATCTATATTCACTATACTCATACATGAGGGCTCAATATGGCAAATTTATGTTTTGGAAACACTTAGGGGAATAAAACAGTCACATACCATATTATTATATAAAAAAAAAGAATCTGAAAACAAATGAAAAAAAAAATATATATATATAAATCTCAGTCCTTTGCTCTTTGTCTGCGTTGAGGTTTTTCTACACGGATATGGAGAATATATTTTTTAAATATGAGACTGTAAGATGATAACACGTATCATACACAGGGAAATATAAATCAATTCCTTTTCTCTGATTTGAACCTGCCTCAAGATAAAGCTGCGTCGCTTTCTGCAGCCGAGGTAAATAAAGACCGGGGTCACCATGGGAGGAAATACAGTAATAAAGTTCAGTGAGCAGTGACACTTTTTTTTTTAATATATATTTTTGTATCCACTGCTGTGCCTGCTGATGTCCAGATCTTTGGTCTGTTACTTAATGCAGGAGTTGAACATTTCCTCTTTATTAACCTTTAATATTTGCTGGGGGAGTTTTTTTTATTTTTTTATGACACATTCCTGTGGGTTTGGATTTAACTAGCCTATGCATATCGGATGCTAATTGCTGCCACTAATCAGGCACTTTAATTGCAATCACAAATCTGAGCTAATGAGCTATTTTGGTCACTTATCAAAAAGAGTTATATTATCGTCTGGGAAAAGGGACAATAACTGATGTTGCACATTCAGGTGGTTAAGTTTAGTTTAGGCCAAATTTAGGCTGCAAATACAATTCTCTTAATTGAATATATTTATTTTTCCATCGTTACCAGCTGCCTGCTCACGCACATTCTACACCCTCATCTAAGAAAAGCCTCCACCAGAAGAAGGAGAAGCTTTTTTAATCTTACCGCGGGACCAGCCCAAATTGCTATTGACCCCTCTTTGTCAATGATGAAACATTCTCTCAATCTATTTGTGCGAGGCATCCAGGGAGCCATGGCAACAGCCGCCAAAAAATAAATAAAGAAAGAAATAACTTCATTAATCAAAGACATTTACCATCTAAACAGCGTTAGGTGGCAAAAACAAAACAGTCCCTATTTAGAGGCACAGCTGGGTGGAAGGAGGCGGGTTATTTGGAGGCTCCCTTGGGGCGAAGCAGCCCTAACGTTGTGGAGGTTTTATATATATATATATATACACACACACCAACACATACCTGCACCCACGTTTCTATGACATAACGCGACGACTTTAATGATGACAGTTTGACAGTTTATTACAATACATCTTCGACGCAAGAACAGAAGGGAGTTATAAAAAAAAAAAAAAAAAAAAAAAAAGTTATGCAAAAAAAAAAAAAAAAAACGTTATGCAAGCATCAGCATAGCTGTGATTGATTTCTCAGTACGTTCCAGAGAGGAATCAGCAGGATGGAGGCACAAAAAAAAAGGGAGCCAGCGATGGTCACTGTGCATGCAAAGACTTCACAAACAGCTCTTAAAAAAAAAAAAAAAAAAAAAAGAAGTGAAGGGGCGTTCTTGTACTGAGGCTCATTTAAAACACAGGTGGTGTCTGTTCTATCAGAGAAAAAAATTTTTTTGTGCATCCTGGGTCAAGGTGTTGATGTTGTTGGATGTTGCATTTATTTCTTTAAAAAAAAATGGATATATAGTCCGACAACTAAGAACTGTCTTGTCTCTGACTATTTTTCTGCCAACATCCCCCCCAAAAAAACAAAACAAGGCCACACTGACGCACCCTTCACAGTGATTAGCCTCCTGTGTGATGGGAGGAGAGGAGCCACGGCGTCAACCTCCTCCTCAGGTCCTTTTATTTTATTTTATATCTTTAGAAAAATATTTTGGTCTCTGTTTTTGTCAAAAAAAAAGGAGTGAAACTCTAGTGGGGAAGAAAATGGAGGTCTTTATTCTCATTTGGAACCATTTTCACCTCTCTCCCTCTCCATCATGGCTCAATTTTCACGCTGCATTCTGTTGATATATATATATATATATATAATGACCATAACAAGACTGTTCCTCTGCAAACAACCTGCTCTGACCCTTTGGTGTAATAACAGACAGGTGAGATAAAGGTGTGCACTGGTTTGTTTGTTTCCAGTCTGGACCAGTAAATCTCAGCTGTATCTCTCAACCACCCACTTTATTGATGGCCGTAAACACGATGACGAAGGTCCACACTCCATCACAGCTAAACTTTACTTTTTATTTTATTGAACCGCACAATAATAAATAAATACATTTTAAAAAAGCAGCAGCACATCTGCCTCCACAGTGGAGTTTTCACAGGAATCAGTGGGCTCAGAGAGTTCAGGACCAACCACCTCCATCATCCTTCAGCCTGAAGGACTGATTGATGTAAACATTAGATTTTTTTTTTTCCACATCAACCAGTTTAACCCTGGAAGTACTTCACCTGGGAGTAAAGTCTTCAAACAAAGACAAAAAAAGTCTCCCATTTATATTTTCACAGGAAAGTGTTATTACATGAAGAGTAAAATTCTCAATCCATTTGAATCCGCAACATTATGTCTATTATTATGATCCGACAATTTGTGTTCAAAAGCTGTTTCTGTCCATCGTGGCCGCGGGTATATACAGTATATATATATATATTTATATTCGTTCTTTTTTTAGCTACAGCGATAGTTAATTGAACAATCTCCGAGCAACATGACTTTCACTGTACTTTAATCCCACTTTTGTACTGCACACATTTTTGCCGCAGCCAAATGACTGCAGAGGTTTTCAGACCACACAGTCAGGCTATGAAAAAAAGAAAAAAGAAATGGAAAAAAAAAAACTATGCAATCTTAAAGCAAAGAGAAGCACACAACATCATTTTCTGCTGCGCACTTCCACAAAATAACCTCAAACAATGTGTAACAGTGCAGAATGTGTTGTTTGTTTGGTTTTTTTTTGGCGTGTGTTTGTTTCACAGCCGAGCCGAGTGGTGTGGCAAGATGCGATGTGTCAGCCATGTCATTCTCTCAGCAAAAACAAACAAACACGAGTAATGACAACGGGAAAAGAAAATGACAGCAGAGACGAGAGGGGGGGGGGGGGGGGGGGGGGGGGGGGGGGGGGGGGGGGGGGGGGGTGACACCAGGCTGACACATGGTGCGTCTCTGGCTGTGAAATGACTTCATCGCTCGGCCCGAGGACGAGAGGAGAACTGGACTCCAGAACCAGAGAGCTGTGATTTAAAACTGAACTGTAGAAAAAGAAAAAAGAAAAGAAAAAAGAGAGCCTTTCTGGGCACTGATCGTAATAAGGAGAATATGGGAGGAGGCGGATCGGATGGGGTGAATGGGAGGGGGGGGGGGGCAGGGTGTCCCTGTTATTTGACACAGTAGGAATGCTGGGAAATAGCCTCAACTCATTACAGCTAAGCCCCTGTGGAACAGGTATCACGCTCCCAACAGGCATCTGAGATAAAAAATAAAAAAATACATTAAAGTAAAAAGCTGCCTCTCCGTGATTCCTGAGCCCAGCAACCGGAGAAAATCCCATCTGCTCACTCACACTTCACACTTTGAGGACTAACGTTCCAATGTCTTTATCAAATAAAATAATGATAAGATGTGTATAAATGAATTAAAGGGGTTGTAAGCCGCAGACAATGACCTTTGACCTTAACTCTGTTCGTTTTTAATATGAGACGGTATTGGGTCCCGCAAGAAGTGCAGCCCAGGGGCCCTTTACTTTCAATTACTGCATATAAAGGGAAATACAGTTTTTTAAATATTTTTTCATCCAAAGCAAGAGTGAGTATGGACGATTTTTAACCGTATTCGATTGTTTTTTACTCAGTTGTAAAAAGAGAGATTTTAGGGCTCAGTAGACAAAGGCTGCAGTGTTTGATGAGCCTGAAATATTCCATCTGCTTTTCAACTTTTTTATTTTGTGCAAATGTCTCATTTGCCTCAATTCAGATCTTAGTCTCTGACAGAGTATATCAATGTTTTTATATTTCCTTCCGAGCACATGAAAGTTTTCTGAGCACCCAACATGAGCCGCTGAGAATCTGACAGCTGATAACAGGTTAGTTTTTCTCTCTGCAGTGGCCTTGACGCTCTGCCGTCAGCTGCAGGTTCTGGGTGAGCGGCTCACTTTGTTTTGCAAAGACAAAATGGCAGCGGGGAGAGGAGGTGCGGGAAAAGCCGGTGTCAGCATGAAACAGGGGACAATGTTCCGCTGTGTGAAGGAATCCTTATGAATTGTGTTCAGCTGTTTAACAGTGGAAGGAGTGCAGGCGTCTGAAATCCAACCGGAGAGCCTGGCAAAAAAAAAAAGAAGGATGAATCAGTGTGAATCCCTCACCGGGCCAAATGTCACAGATCCTGTGAAAGTGCTGGATGCAGTAAATCAGTGCCGGGCTGTGAAATAAATTAAACTCTGCTCAGTGTAATGCTGCAGCACTGCAGCGCGTTGACTGGAATAATGGGCTTTGAACACAGCTCGCAGATTTACGTGGCTCCAGTTTGGCCTAACAATGGTCTTGTTGGGTTTTCCCATCCAGCACTTTGGTGAGTTATTCTGCATTAAGCCAAAGGATAAGATAAGATCAGATATAAGAAAAAAAAATGCTTGAGCGAGAAGAACAACATAAAAATAACTGTGCAGTACAGAACAGTACACAATGGCGGTAGAAAAAGTGCAAAAAAAAAATATATATATATATTAATCAATAAATGAAGACAATTATATGTCCGACCTTTCCACATTCCTAAACCATTTCTTTTTAGTTAGAGAGTCCAATTGCCAGCACATTGGCGTTGTAAACGACACCGGGGACAATCTCAATCGCGGTTCTTAAAGCGATCACACGAAAACTCTCAATATGGAAAATGTTTCCTACAGGCCCAGATCAGTCTCAGCCAAAGGGCTAAAGGTCAGCCATCCATCTCCATGGAACCCAAGAAATAAACTGATGATAAAACCCTAAATAACGTGACAGATGTCCACACTGGAATGTACAACAATAGAAAAAAAAACATCAATTTGTGAATATTGATTGTCATTTAAATCTGAATTTTTCATAAATGCTATAAAAACATGATTTTCTAGCAAATACAGATTTAACACAGAGGGGGAAAAAAAGGCCCAGGTGGTAGATTCATGGTATATCTTCCAGATTCTGAGATTTTAAGCACAAATTTATCATCAGATTCAAACCTAATTTAGTTTGGAGCATCTGGGGCACAGAGTGGATTTGCATGCACATTAAATTGTTTAAAAAAAAATATATAAATTGCTCCAGTCTTTGTCTGCAACAGCACAGAAAATGAGAACGCTAGATCTGGAGTAAAACCATGCATTGATGAGGTAAAAAAGGTAAAAAAAAGTGTACATTCTAAAAATCAGTGCCTGAGCTTTTAATATGAAAATCCCCTCCAGTTATATATCATGTAGGTAAATTATTTAAAGCTCCCTCCATGGTCTGGACAATAGAATTTAAATGACACAATATCTTCTCCATCTCTTTGTGAAGTTATAAAAGCCCATGATGGATAATATCGGACTTTATGAATTAAATTCTCTGGGATTCCTGCTGGTTAACAAAAAGTGCAAATGCAGCACATGGTGCAGGGTTTTTTTTTCCCGCACACTGTGGGGAAAGTGTGACTCACAGTGTAAGTGTCTGTCACACTTTGGACAAGGAGTGTCACTCCATCAGAACCAGAACCAGAACTGAGCCCGCTGGATCTGATCGGGTAGAGTAAAGTACAGCAGGACTCCTCCGTCTACCACAATGCACCACTGTGCGCCATTCACTTCATTGTGGCCCTAGACTTGGTCATGTGAGTACTGGAACTGGTTCTCTGCTCTGAGAATTTTTCTCATGAAGCTTTTATTACAAGCAGGAGGATAAAGATAATCCTAATTTCCCTATCACTCAGCCTCAGGCTTAATCTCCCAGAAACTGGGGGCTTTATTTAATGTAATAGGACATTTAAAGATTCACAACTAACTGTCATCTAACATCACAAGTCAAAGTTGCATAATAATAATAATAATAATAATGATAATAATAATGATAAAGATAATGATAATGTTAATTATAATGATAATAATACAGTAATAATAACAATAATATAACTACAACAAATATTGTAGAGTTAAATATGCATACACTATACCAAATAGTTGTTTATAGTTAGTTCAGGAACCACCAAAAGCCTTTTTTGAATGAACTGTGCTTTAACTTGGTTGGACGTGGATATGTATTCCTGTCAGGACTCTGCTGAAGCACCACGGAACTCGTAAGTGGATCATTGAGTTTACATTATTCTTGTTCCCCACACCAAGGATGAATTTCCGTTTTCAAATAGAAAATCGGAGCTCTGCTGAGGGACGGCTGCTGGGAGAAGAGAGGGCCAACATATAAAGCGAGAGGAAAAGAGAATTTGTTGTCCAACCCAGTCCAGATCTCAGGGTAGAACACACATCTCCACCTGTCAATCACAGGCAAACCTCAGTTTAAAGCTAAAAACAAACCGGTGAACTGAACCGGCACCCCTTCCTCTAAATCCTTCAGTAATAAAAACAGAGCAGCGAGGTACAGCTCTGAATCACCAAACACCACGACGCCCAAATGTTCGCTGCATTCCTGCCCCAAAGCCAATTTGAGTTTAACATGTTAAAGTCATTTCAAGTTTATTTGGAAATCTCTTTGCATGTAGCGGTTTCTTTAACATTAAATATGGTCTTTGTGCGTATATCAGAGGCTGGTAAAGGCTCCAATGTGTCGAAGGCAAAATGAGATTTTTTTTCCTCATCAATACATTTTATTTTTATAATCAATGAACACCAACATTGTCCTCTGCCACGCCCCTGAAAAAAAACCCCATTTGGCCCTCGTCCTCCCGCCTCCATCGTCCTCACGGACGCTCTCCCTTTGTGGGACCGGACACTCTGTTGCATTGTGGGACATGATCCTTCCCTTTTTCTCACAAAAAGCTAATTCTAAAACATTACAATTACTGGATGTTTATTCTAAATTTCAAGTTGGATTTTTGGCTTAATCCCACCAGAAATCTGCAGGTAAACACTTTATCTGAATAAACCAAATCTTTAGTTAAAAAAACGTCCCCCCCATGAGGAACACGGAGGGATCCAGAGTCAGATCCATCAGTCTTGGGGAATCTGGCCGTATGAAACAGGCCCGCCAGGGAGTTAACATCTCTTGGCAGGGGCAAAAAATATATAAAAAATCTCAGTTTCTGGGTTTGAGCGATGTAACAGCTGCTTTCTACCCACAATCCTCCACTCGTCCTTCCAAAGACACAACCCCCAAAAATGTCTGGTTTGGCGCATCATGTATAAAGGTATATCAAGTATAAATCATGTCTCTTCACAAACCGTCTCCCAATAGTCATTGGGGCTAATTATTTGCCGGTCACATTTTTTTCCCTTATTTGGCGTGGCGCTGGAGGCGGCGACATGGCGCTTTGTTTTCAAATCAGCAGCAGAACAAATGGAAGCGCAATCATCGACAAGTGGTGCGGGGCCGAGCCAGTTTCGCTATTCATCTGCACCACAACACAGCCTGGAGAGAAAAAAAAAAAAAAACCCAAATGGAGTTTTAATGTTTGCTCTATAATTAGATTAAATCAAGTTGAAATATACAGTTTTGCCTTAGGTGACTGGTTAATGTGTACAGAATTATATTTCAGAGCAAACTGCGCTGTTTAATCTGGAGCAGGATTTGCATAATGTTCCCTTTTAAAACATGTATATTAATGAATAAGGGAGGACTAAATTACATTAGTGTACGTTTAACTATCTCCCGCAGCCCCACTTTTACTCCACCGCAACACAACACACACGCAAACACATATTTATACTTTTTGCTTTGAGGGGACTCAAACAGCCAAATCATATTCTTAACCATCAACAATTAAGCCAACCTATATTCCGTCTTTGGCCATAAATGAAAGGATGAAGAATATATTTTTTAAGATAAATGTGTTTAAAAAAAATAAATAAATCTGACTTCCGCTCCGGGGAAATTAACTCGCTGGATTAAATCTGAGGTCATAAGTCTTACATTAAGATTTTAGCTCCAAGTCCTGTGTTACCCAGGTGATATCGAGGTCATTTTTTTTTTTTTTTCTAATTTAAACCACCGCTCAAGTTGGACCATGATTGAAATCACAAAAAATCAAGTGTCTCTCTGGGAATGATCGAGCATAATGATAACGAGGGAAGTCACTCTGGCTTCATCCAGAATTCTCCAAACAACAGACCATTATTCCTGAGATGTGTGAAAGGACTCTAAAATGGTCTCATGCTAACAGATTTTGCCAATTATAGCCAGTAAAAACCAATTCAATTCCCTTCAAGCCCCGGTCGAAATCAACACACACCAACCAAGTGGTTAATACACAATGGCCTGACACAAAACAACAAACTTCACCCCGAAAAGTCACTAATTCAGACCGAGCATTATTTCCAAACTGGTTCTCAACCCACACCCACCCTGTATTTTATGAAAGGCGAGCTCCATTTGAAGATTTGTGTGTAACAAAGGAACAGATGGTTGTGTGAATTGGTGTGTGTCTGTGTCTGTGTGTGTTCCCCCTCACAACAGTATCAGATAATGAATAATACAGCTGAGGAACATCAATGTTCTGCATTTTGCCGTTGTTTGCCTTCCTAGTTATTTTCAGACAGAACAAGTGTAGCTCATGTTTGATGGCTGTTTAACTCACATGTCAGAATAACTTTGCCGAAATTCGTTATTATTATTATTTGCGTGGAGAGAGTGACGATCCCACCAGGAAAATGTGCTAAATTATGCACAGAGTCTGGATTGAGCAAACTTTGAATCTAATAATAAGGATCCAATTCAATATTCACACTGTGTACCTGCACTGGTGAACTGGTCAGTGCTGCGTTTATTTATTATTTGGCCAAATTCAACAGTCGCTACTTCCTGTTTTGCAACCCGAGGACCAGCCTGTCCCCCGTGGTCCCCCCCCCCCACTCAGCCCGGAGGCCTGGATCTGTCCCGGGACCCCTTTCGGACCCAACAGGTGTCCAACACCTGCAGAGGCAGCTGGCGTCATGACCGCTGTGTCCACACGCACACACACACGCAGTGTCCACACACACAGTCCACAAACATGGCCACCCTCAGCCTTTAGGCCCTTCATGGTTGGTTTAAAATGAATGATGGAATAAAGAAAAAAGGCCAGAGAAAGAAATACTGGGCACGAGTCCAAAATAACGAGACTTTGCATACATCTTTTAGATTTTTCATGACTGCTGTGTCCACACGCACACACACACGCAGTGTCCACACACACAGTCCACAAACATGGCCACCCTCAGCCTTTAGGCCCTTCATGGTTGGTTTAAAATGAATGATGGAATAAAGAAAAAAGGCCAGAGAAAGAAATACTGGGCACGAGTCCAAAATAACGACAACACCTCTTGGCCTAAAACAGAGACTTTGCATACATCTTTTAGATTTTAAAGTTTCATGCTAAAGATATGAATATATGTTGATATACGAAGTGTGCTAAATAATTCCTTACGAAACCATCACGTTATGGGTTTTGGGGTCAATTAGACCTGTTAAATACAGAAACGTTTTTTTCTTTTAACCCCAGAGATTAAATGAATTAGAGGATATTACAGTCCTGTACTAACTCATCTCTGGAGACAAAGATGACATATTGTAATTCAGAGCAGGTCAGGATGGGTCATGAGAGCAAAGTTCAGTGAACAGTCAGTGAATCCCCATTATCATTTAAAGTGAATATCTTATTAATATGCCCACATTGTATTCAATGGTTGTGATTTGGGGGCAGAGAGGGACAAGATCACAGCTTCCATTCAACACATGGAGCTGATCTGAAGAAAGGGAGATGCTGGCAGGTGTACTTCCTTATTATCCGGGACCTGGCTGGTGATTGGCCAGTTCAACATTGAATCTACCACTGAATGAGGCAACTGCCTGAGCACCACAGGTGGACCCAATCAGCCCGTTATTACCTGGAGCAAAAACAAAGAAATGACCTGTTTTTCATGGGTTTATTCAATTAAAACAAATAAGCATATTACCAGGGATGATGTCATTTCAATGTAGGAAAAAAAAGGAAGTTACTGATGTAATGATATTTAATCATCAGATGAAGAGTTGTTGAAAATCTACACACAACTAAATTCCATAGAATACTTAACCCAGAATATTCAATTGCAATCAAAAACATAATATATAAGTCGTTGCATTGCTGATTTCATTTATTTGATTGGTGGATTTCTGGATCAGAGTATTTAATTCCATCCAGTTTTGTAAAATGTGGAATGAAAAAAAAAAAACTAAAACAAACCACACATGCACTGAATGTGTTTTTAGTTCATTAAAATTCAAATTCTGTAATATACCTTACAAAGGATAGTTTCTTTTTTTTTGCAGCTGAAATAATTTGGGCTTACGAGTTTCTGTCACTCGTGTGGGTGTTGTCGGATTCTGTGGCCTCATATTTCAAAGCAAATATATGTAAATATTCAAATTTCCTCTAGATTTCTCCCAGTCCTAAAAAGGCTTGCATAAACTCTGCGCTTTAGCTAAAACGCTGCCAGCAAAAAGTGGAGAGCAGAGAAAAAAAACCTCACACACACACACACACACAAACAAGTCAAGAGAAGCCTGGACTCCTGTTGGCGCTCTTCCTGTAAATCCCAGCCCGAGGCCTCTCCTCCGCCCACCACCACTCTCATCCACATCTATCCAGCCCTCCTCCAACCCCCAGCTTCTCCCATCTCCTCAGCGTCTCTTCTCCACATACCACCTTCTCAGAGCTTCAGGAAGTCCGGACGGTTGGTCCTTTTCTCTCCGGTTTGAGCTGCGCTAGATTTGACGTCTTTCAAGTCAATATCCAGAGTTGATCCCATCAGTCCGGAGGAAACGGTGGTTCTCTGTTCATATCATAGCAAGTGTACCTCATGGGTTTAATTACCGTAGACAAGAAGTTAAATTATAATAATTGCTCTGACTGTGATTTTAGTCGGAACATTTAAGTAACAAGTTAGTCTTGTCTGATTTGCAGCCATTTTACCACACTGTGTGGCATTGTTTCAGCTTCTCACTTTTTAGCCAAATGGCTCCTGATAACATGGTAATCACCTAAACAACAGCTGAGATCGGTTACCATGGTGACATCACCAACAACAGGTCATCAGGTGACTAAAACCTTGTCTACTCAATTCAAAACCAAATATCCCTTCTTGTGATTAGAATGTAGATTGTAATTATATTATCTGCTGCTACGTTGAAAAGCTGCTTGTTGACGCTGTGTGAGACCGCCACAGGCAGCAGATTCAATCTGAGAGGGCATATTTTAGCATTCCAATCAGTGATGGATGGTTTCTACAGACCCAACACACCGTAGGTCCCAAATGATTATTTCAACACCAAGGAGAAGTCAATACCAATCAAAGCAAAAAAAACGGCATGGCTTGGCCGCAGTGCTTCCCCCGGTGATTCCAGCATAAAGAGACACAGAGTAATCTCCCAGTGTTTTGGCGGCGGGGTCCCGTAATGGCCGCCACCATCTGTCGGGGCTCGGCGGGACTCTAACTGCCCACTGGCATCACGTTAGCTTCCTCCGGCCAAGCACAGCCACGGTTTTCTCTCCCAGAGAGCAGCCAACACGGACGCGTTCCTGGGAAGCGAGGGGGCTGTCCGGCTCCATGACGGCGCTAAACAGCCGCGGAACTAACGCTTACATTGAAAATGCCGATTTCATTCGATCGGCCAAGGCCAAAGCTGGAAAAACGAAAGGTGAAGAAGTGGTTCTTCATTTGGAATATCCGGCTCAAGCGACCGTCACCCCGTCTCGCTCATGACAAGAGACCCCGGAGTCTGAAATGTGTCATGTTTCACCTTTAAAGTCGGGCAGAGTCAGCGCACTGAATTTATTATCCACAATATCTGATCCGCAGAGAAACTTCAAATAATCCACGGTCATTTTTATTTGATTTTAGTTGGCTTTACAGCCGATGAATCTCACTGGGTCTTTTCTTCCCATCTCAGCGCCCGAGGCCACGGCTGCTCTCTCTCCCCTCTTTCCTTTTGTCCTCTCTAACAACTCTGACAGCTTTGATCCTAGAACCATCAAATAACTTCAATCGCCAACATCACAAATTTCAACTCGCTGTCACATGATCATCAAGTTCTGTGCCGCTCTTTCTTTGTTGAACTGAACATATCCCAATCTGCCTCGCTGACAGGCTGAAGCTGCCGTCCTCATCCAACATCTGTCCTGAGACATCTGTGGACATCAATGGAAACATCTGTACAGTTAAAACAACGTTATTCTGTCCTCGTGAACAGAATTGACATATGTGTGTATTTGCATTTAGAGTAGGGAGACAGGATGTTTTTTAATGCCAGATGTAAACAGATACGCTTTTGATTGGATCTCTCCAGAAAAATGGTAATTACCAGGACTGAACTGGGTCTAAATGTCGAAAATGTGCCTCAAATATAATTTTAAGGTTCATGAATGTAAAAAGTGTTTCTGCTGACTTTTTTTTCTGCTGTAATGGGCAAAACAAGCCATGAGGTGTTCCACAAGGGTCCGTCGTGGGTCCTCTACATTTCAGTTTTTATATGCTACTCCTACAGGAGGATGGACACACTGATTCATGTCCGCATGCGTTTGTTGCCTCTGTGTGTTGTGTACTATTTTTTTGACAACTTTAACTGTGCAACTTTTTTTTTGTGTGTCTCCGTCGGTGACTAAGGCAGCGACACACATTGTGATTCAAATTTGACTTGCTGTCAGTGAACAGCATGTGCATTCGTGTGCCCACCTCTGTTCCACTTTATCTGCACAAAAGCATTGTGCCCGAGCCGAGGATGTGATTAGACTTTGGAGCACCTGGTTGCATACATTTGCCTTTTAATGAGGGGGAGACGGCAGGACTTTTGCGACTCTTATTAGGCAGACACACAAACTCACGCACTTCAACCTGCGAATTTAGCGAAAACATCTCCACGAGTGGCAGGAATAACAAAAAAAAAAGTAATTAAAACAGTGAACAAGGAATAAAATGATCTCAGGAGTCCCCGAAGCATCGGTCCTCAGCTTCCTTTTTCTCTCTGTGACAGCCTGGTCAAATGGAATGAATAATAAATTGGATTATTCTTATCAGTGGGTGGTGAAATGTGCTGGCCCTGTGTGTGAGCCGGCTCTTTATGGGCAGTAATGATCATTAAACAGGGGAGAGGAGCTTTGCATGGGCTCAGCACCGTTTACAGATGAGCTGGTGATGTGAGACAAACAGGAAGACACTTATCCATCCTCTGAAAGACAACATTAGGCGAAATGGGGAAATGTGGCGGGGTAATAAACAATAAATGGAAACCGGCACTCAAATGGATGTTGAAATATATATATATATATATTTATTTCACATTTCTCCGAAGTTTTTTTTTTCCTTTCTGACAATGAAAGTGATTTTCCAGTTTTTATTCTGAAAGGGAGCAGCAGGATTTGAAGAAGATGGAGCTGATTTCCATATAATCAGCTAAATAAGGAGGTATTTCTTCCCCAAGTTTTGAAAGCACAGTGGCCACAGAGGTTATTCAGACCAACTCACTTTCTTTTAACACATGTTATTCTGTTGTAGATTTAAATGTAAATGGATAAAATTACCATATTTTCCCCTTCCTCATAAATCCCCACTCAATAATCCATTATAACAAAGGAAAAATATGTTTTCAGATTCCCTTGCAAATTTTATTCAATTCATTACTGAGCAGAAGTCCTTTCGGCAGCAATTACAGCTGCAAGTTCAGATCCAGCTTCTGGCGTGAGTCTCCTCAACCTTTTCACGCTGGATTTGAGCAGTTTATGGAAAGAGACTGTGATTTTAACTCCGGGCCGGTTGGTCCACTCCGGGACATTAAGGCTCTGACTTTAACATTTTTATGTCTGGTAATTCGTTCACAAGTGAATGGCTCCTATTTCCTGGTGTGAATTTACCCAAAATGCATTAAAGGTCTGAAAACTCACAGTTGTTTAGTGGTTTGAAATGTATTCCATGTTTAAAAAAAATGATTGAGGACACTGTTCTCCTGGGATTATTATTTTTTTTATTGAAATATATGATATAATTACAGATGACTGACAGATTCCTGGATTTTTGCTCCACCACATTGTTCCACCACATTGTATTGCAGGTTTACAGAGAATTTCATGGCTGCACGTTCTCGTGTGATTTGTGTGACTTTACCTACACAGGTCTATGGCTTTTCTGAACTCTGTTCATTTTATGCAAATGTTGCTCGTCTCAAGCCCCAAAATGCGGACTATCACAGCCAAGGTCTCACTATTTATGGAAATGACAGATTTTGTGCAGGGTTCAGGCTCAGGGTGTAGGCTTAGGACTTAGGGCTTATGGCTGAGGGTTGGGGTTGGGGTTTGGGTAAGGATTAGGGTTTATGGTTTAGGGTTGGGGCTAGGGTTAAGGGATAGGGGTTAGGGTTTGGGTGGTTCTGGTGTTTCTGATGATTCGAAGGGTTCTGATGGTCCTAGTTGTTCTGAGGGTTCTGCTGGTTTCATTGGTGTTGGTGGTTCTTTTGGTTGGGATGGTTCTGGTGGATCCACATGGTCTCTCTTTTTATTCTGACACAATGATTATGTCATTTCTCTGACTGTAGAACATATCAGAAAGAAACTTAATTTCTAAATGGTATTAGTTAGGGTTAGACTTAGGGTTAGGGTAAGGGTTTGGATTTAATGTTAGGGTTAGGGTTCTCCTGTCCTACAGGTACAGGGTTACTAAATCCAGTATCTCGTTCAAGTGGGTGCCGATCAGCGATCATTCCATGGTTATCAGGTAAACACAGTGGTTAATGAAATGGATCTATCTTCACTTTAATGCGTTTTGTTCCTTCAATTACTTCAAAATGAAAGTTGATGTTTTTTGCATTCATACGTGCATGTGCACTGCTCTCTCGGTCTCCGTCTCACGCCCCTCTCTTGCTTCTCCCTCTTTTCTTCACTTTGATGTTGCGTGACACAAACACACACTAATACCCCTGAATCACACACACACACACACGCACACGCACACACACTCTCTCTCTCTCACACACACACACACACAGACAGAGCATTTTCCTGTTTGCAAGATAAATAATTGTGCGATTGTTGTAAATATCCAAGCGGGGAACCTTTAAATTGTTCAAGTGCTGGAGGGGTTGAATTCCAAATATAGGTCACGGAGCAGATTTGCATTAAGCCTTCTGCATATGTATGCCGATGATTTAAGTCTGCAGAAATTCACTTTGAGTGCAACGGGGTAATCGTGCGTGAGGGTCTGCGCCAAGAAATTGCTTACACACTGAAGTGACACTGTGTTGGAAATTGAAAACGCAAAGCCAGAAAGTCCAAATAAATCAGGACAGCAAGACAAGTGGAACAATTTGCCTACGTGTGTGTGTTTTTACGGAAGGACTGAAGGAGGCTCAAGCCATCCATCAGTCTTATAAAACTGAGCCCTGCAGCCAGTGTCAAACCTGATGCACCAATAAACCTGGACGCCCATTAAAAACAGACAAGACGAGTTCACCGGCTCAGCTTCACCCTCATGCACTACTTCTTCCTCTTCTTCTTTTTCTCGTCTGTTTTTTTGAGGAGGACATTTTAAGTGAGTGACTGACCACAGTGTGGATTTGTCCTTGGGGCGAGCTATGCCAGCAAGTGGAACTGTGGAAGAACTAAGAAAGACATCTGTTGGGTAAAATAAGGAAACAAAATCTCACGACAGAAGTCATTTACGAAGATAAAAAAAGGTTCAAAAATTGCAATCATGGTGATCAATAGGGTGAGGCCACAGCTTCCAAATAAGAGGTAAACACTGAATACACAGAAAAACACGGAGGAAGTGTGGCAGCCGAAAAGGGCACAAATAGAGAGATTCCACTATAAATGGTTAAATTATGGATTCAACATTTTATGCAGTTTTGGAAAGTGAAACTGAAAAGAGTCTTGACTTTTTAGGACCACGGTTTAAGGCCCGACCCCTTCAAAATCCAGCGTGAACTTCTCGAGCAGAAGCTTTCAGTCGGGACCCTCACGTGGCCTCGGGTGGAAAAAGAATAAAAAAATACGAAGGAGCGACGACATCGGGAACACAAAAGACTCTATTCCAAAAACATCCCGGAGCGAGTGCATTTACAGCGTGGCCCCACAACTATGGCCAGTTTAACACTGGAAAATAAGGTTGGACTTGTACTGGTAGAATAGAAATTCCCATTCGCAGCTACACCTGGACCTCCTGGGTGAATCATGTCAGATACATCGAGGAGTAAGGGGAAATCTTCAAACCTGTTTCTGCAAAATGAGGAAATACTGAGAATTACCGAGCACTATGCCAGAATAAGGTTAATATATTTAAGGGTACATGGAATAAAAGAAAAAAAAGGAAAATACGATTATTTGATGTTATATCTAAAATCTCAATATTGTTTTTCTTTTCTTTCAATTTAAATGTAGCCTTTTGCTCATTTTTAATCTCTAATATTTAGTAGTATGTTACAATTGAAACACAATTTCAGCAGATTTACGTTTGCTGGAAAACGAAATAACCTGTCTCATAGTCTGAAAAGTTCAGTTGGAGAAAATCATTAAAAAAATGTCCTGATCCGCTGCTCCTCCACAAAACCCCTGACTACGTAAACTGTCCAATCCTTCTGACAGGAGATTTATTTTTATTTTGATACATTATATTTATTTGACACCTATCGTGACACCTGCCATGTCGACGTTAAGCTCTGCACAAGTAGGACATAGAAAAGCATCTCTCCGGGTTCCTCTGAGTCAAGGATCCATCAAATGTTTCAATATTGGTGAATTTATTCAACTTCTGTTAAACGCTCCTATAATGCTGAATGTAGTCTAATATGGAACCCTCAAGTCTACCACAGAAGAAGAAAAAACAAAACAATTTCTCAAACCGGCCTTTGGACTCTTTGAGTAACTTTAACATACATCATCCTTCTGTGAAATGTTGCCCCCCCCAACACACACACACACACATCACAGTGAGGAGCTTTGATTTGAGGTATATCAGACCGAGCTCACATTACCATTCAGGGAGGCAGTGTGGAGAAGAGGAGGAGAAGGAGGAGGAGGAGGAGGAGGAGGACACTTCAAAGATTGTTTAGTTTAGGTCACAGCGGAGCCTGGGGAACATATCAAAGATCTAAAAAAAAAAAAATCACGCTGGGAAAGGAAGCTCTGAAATGGTTCACAGGAGTGATGGGACGCAAAAAAAAAAAAAAGACCAAGTCAGAGAGAAATGTTGCCAAAGACGGTTAGAAAGGCCAAGCCAGGGTATGAATGAGGCATTATTTAACTACTACTGTCAGACACACGTTTTTTTGGTGCTTTTAAAAAGGCTCACATTTCAAATCAACCACTTGGTCATTTAAAAATGTAGTCATCAAAAAGAAAACATCTCCAAAATGTAGTTGCACAGCATGGAAAAACTTTTGACGCCAAAGACGTTTCCGTTGAAACACACGAAAACTGCTTTTGCCTTTAGACCAAAGAAAAATTTAAGGTGGGGGAAATATCCGTATTTTTCTCTAAAATATTGTGCGCCATTTTTGTTTTGATGTCATGAAGAGACAGAACGTCATTTTTGGAGCGGTGGCGTAAACATTTGTAGATGTGTTTTCATCTTTGTTGTTGAACATGCGTGTGTGTGTGTGTGTGTGTGTGTGTGTGCTCACTCATATGTTCACTCCCACTCAGAGTTTCATGATAGCAATATTAAAATCTCATCTTTAAGTCATGTCAAAAACACATTTCATTTTTCATCATGCTCCTCAACTCCAGGCCACGAAATCAAAATTCTCCAGCTCTCCTTTTATTTCAGAATAAATGGTGACTGACGTTGATACATTCATTTCTTATTGGCTCCTCATTTATTTTTCTCTTTTATCTATTTTTTTTTCGTGTTTTAATAGTGTTACTAGAGTGTATGTCATTTCCTGGGGGGGAAATGAAAATGAATACAAATATATATAAAGGGAGACGACTACATTTCATGGAATTAACTCATTTAGTCACCTTTTCAAATCCAGTATTCATGTATCCACAATTTGACGAACATTCGGACCTACCTACGGTTTGATTTCGTTTTTTTTTTTGAGAGAGAGAATCTAAGAAGCAAATTATTTTTTTTTAAGATTAAGCTGCTTTTCAACCATTGATGAACAGGACAGATAAAAAAAGAATTCTACGTTTACCAGTCCAGCCTCAGACTCCTCTCCTGGTCTCCTCCCCACCAGAGTCATAAACTAGTTATCTGAGTTACTGAATGTTTTTTTTTTTTTTTCTAAAATCTCTTTCATGTGTGAAAAATCCCAGGTGAAGCAATCAGTCAGATTGCTGTAAACAAACATATAGCATTATGCTGCGTGATGGATTCACTGGCACTAAGAGTGAAGGCGTCTTTGGGGACCATATTATTATTTTACATTTTTTTTTGGCCCACGATGATGATTGGTTAACGAGGCGATTTACATTCTCCAGAGTTCCACTCTTGGATCCATGGTATTAACGGGCTTGATTAAAATAGCTCATGAGTAGACGCGAGCTTCAGCACATGGCCAACATCCATTCCAAACAGACAAAGACAGGAAGTGCTCTACAGAAACAGGAAGGAAAGACATGACTGTCAAAATAAAACAGGAAATAACCAGACATGACAAAATTTACAAAAGTGGCGAGGCAAAACACACATTTGCATTATATTTAAATCACTGACATTTCTATGGCACATCATTTTCCAGGAATAGAACTTATTGTATGTATTATATCTGTAATTTTCATGTCACGTTGCCAAACTCTTTTTAAATCTTCATCACATGTTTTTGAAACCCATGTGGTCGACGCTCTGTACTATTTGTTCTTAGAAACCTTCCACAGCAGAATCCAGAGTAATCCTCAGTGACGTCTCAGCGGGGCCTCGCGTGTCCTCTCTGTTCCGGAAGACATCCCGCCCACTGTGTCTCAACAGGAAACACACCTGAGCTGTAAGACGGCACGCCCGCCGTCATCCGACACCAGCGAAGAAGAGACGATAAAGAGTGGAGAGAGCTGCAGATTAGGACATTGATCCTGAATCCTGCGTGTAAGCGGATGGAGCCAAACCAATTTTTTTTCATGAGGGTCAGGATCTTTATTTGGACATTAATCTGAGACTCACTGGGCCTAATTCTGATACATGAATCCGCATTTTATCAGTTACACACTTCTTGTCAATAACAAAGTGGAATTTACAGTTTGGGTCAAAGAGTGTGACACGTGGTTGGAAATGATGACCTTTGACCTTTTTCTCATCATGATGTCATTCATGACTCCAGCCCTGACTCCCTGGGACCTCTGACCCCAGAGCCCCGTTATAACAGGAAAAAAATGTAACTCAACTTGTCTCTTCCTGATGTTTTCCTAACATGCAGCGCACATAATAATAAAATAAAAAAAAAAGAACAGAAACCAGACAGCCTCATACTCTGACCTCCAGTTTCCTGGATACAGACATGAATCAGGTGGAGCACTAAAAGGACCCACAATGGAACTCAAACCCACCTTTCAATCCTTTGCATTAGCCACGAGCACTGTTCATGGCCCGACTCATTATTTCTACCTTTCCCCCTCAGATCGTCTCAGATGGAGAACGCCGCGTCTTTGTACTCGTCTTAATTCCACAAAGTAAACATCAGGTGGTTTGGGGGGCGGCTCAGAGAAGGAGCAGAGAAGGAGAAGAAGAAGAAGAATGGAGGAAACGGTAACCCTGGAGTTCTCTCTCCACACCATGAAATAGAATGTGGTCTCAAAAGCACTCGTATCAGAACACAAGCTGCTTCAGAGAGAACACAACAGCAATCATCACACAACTGCCTGTGTTACCTTGCAGGACCTTTTTATATTTATATTTTCCCTTTTCTTCCTATTCATTATGTTTTTTGGTGGCTGTGAACACGTGTTAAGGGATTTATTCGGATGTCATCAAGGCTTTTCAAAGCGTACTGTAAGTGAGTCACTTGGATCGGTCCTATTATCTCCCAATGGGAAGAGAAAGAGAGAAAAAAAAAGAAAAAAAAAGCTCCGCTAATTATTCTCAGTTATTTGGTATGTTGCAAATTATTTCAGATGAGTTGCCCCAGAAACGTGCCGCTCAGCTGGGACTTTCATTTTTACATTTCTGGATTTTGATTTCCACAGAATCAGATTTTCTTTTTCCTCTGTCACTTAAAAGGAATGCTCTGATAAAGGAAATAAATGAAACTGAAATTCAAATTCATATTCAATATTTACTGAATTCCCACCACACCACCTTGTGAAACACTTTCCAAAGATCATTTTTGCATAATGTGATGTGTAGATGAATATTTATCTCAGTATTCAGTTTTCAAACCCTCCTATTGTGTTGGAAGCTCTATTTAGAAAATAAAATAAAATAAATAAATAAGACGGGCAGTTTTGCAATTATAATCAATAATACACGAAGATGTGTAAACACAGTTTGAGAAATGCATATTTATAGAAGAAATGAAGTCTTCAGACGGTTATGGGGCAATCATTCTATTCATAATTGATTGCTATTTCATTTGAAATTGTGCGAATGAAAAAAAGAAAAGTAAAAGTATCTAATGTGATTGAGTTTCATTTGAAACACCAATGTATTGAGGCCACGGCTGTTGCCACGGTGGCGGCATCCAAATGACTGCATGTGGGAATGTTTTCCTTATTATGAATCAATATGGGAAGAAGAATGAATCCAAATAAACCCATTAAGTCAGAAATAATAACCCAACGTGACTCGTGGTGCATGAACACAATGAGTTATTCTTATGGGTAAAATTCCAGCGAACTGGGACGGTGACATGTGACGGCTCCGATTTGTGATGTAATCCCAGATATGAAAAAGGAAACTGGATTATCTGCAACAATTTCTTTCTCACGGAAAACCGTGAACAGCAGCTGAGTTATTGTTGAATAACAACAAAGTGTGATGTTGAAATTTTGTCTCAAGAATTTGCAAAAAAAAACAAACATTGCTCACACAAGGACTGTCTACACATGCAGGGATGGGTCATCCACATATAACCGTAGTGATTTATGTTGAAATGAAGACACTAATCAATGAATATTGAGTAATGGCTCTTCACTTTAATTAATATTCATTGAATACATTAAAATCTACCCGGATCAGCAGCTCATACGGCACCAGGATTTAACACGGTCGGACCCCGGTGCAGTAAAAAAATGAATTAAACGAGGAAATTTGACCTTTGTGCAAATTCCACCGAGCGGGTCTGTAAAATTAAACATTACAGATACAGAAACTGCTGTGTGACGGCGAGGGGTTTCTTGAAATAACATACATTTTGGCATTTTACAGGAACCATAACTATCAATTTGGGGCCCCTGATAGACTAGGATGTGATGTAGTGTGCAAAATACACGTTTTTTTTTTTCAGACCAATAGTTGAACCATTTTTTCGGCATGGAATGATTGCGCTTCTGCAGCTTCCCTTCAATATTACACTATGGATATTATGGATTTTCGATTTTTTTATATAAAGTCTTTATGTTTTGTTTCATCTGTGTTTTCTGCATATAACCCAGCAATAATAAGGCCAGAACACCCAGAGTCAGTGAAGTTCAGGTTAGGTGAAATGGTTGCTTCGCTATTTAACTCGTTTCATCGTAAACACTTTCGGTCCCTAAATATCATTTCTGATAGGAGTCGGTGGTAGAGATGCAAGCGCTCAGCGGGGAGTCGTCACAGTGGCGGAGATGAACTGTACTTTGGCTGAGGGCAGATGTTGTTGTGATGCAGGTCGTGCTTCCGTCGCGCAAAACAAGACTAATAACACAAAACTAATGACGACCATCGTCAACTTCTATCACTTCCTAAAGTTTCCATCGTTAGTCAACTCCCACAACCACTGGGATCTAAACACATGTTCTCTTTTTCCAGGGATGACGCATAGGCCTTCTGAGGCCAGGTTCTTCTCTCACATTCCTCTCCAGGATGACCTCAGATTAAACTGAGATTACATATGTAATATTATATTATATAAGGTTTTTGTTTTACTTTTGCATATTTAACCTATGCATTTTTAAAATCCTGGTTTACGTGAATAACATGGACCCACCAAACATACAACATCAATGATCTGCTGGTGGGCCGCTCTGATTGGCCAAATTACTTTAATATCCTCCCCATGTGCTTTCATTTAATATTATACAAATTGGCCACGACGTCACGTCAGAGTCGGAGAGGTGCTTAGAGATGTCCCATCATATTTTATGATAATAATAATAATAATAATAATAATAATAATAATAATAATAATAATAATAATAATAATAATAATAATAATAATAATAATAATAATAATAACAATAATAATAATCATCATAATGTGGCCTCTTCCCTTTACACCATGCTGTAAGTAAAACCATGTTGACGACATTCAATTTTCCACGTGTAAGTCAGCGTGATGCTGCTGATGAAGCCTCTATTTATGTCTCTCCAACTCTGAGTGCCACTTTCACTCGGAGACGTGTCCAACACTCGATATTTTTCATTCCCGCCCGGTTTTTCTGCCTTTAATTTAGTGTAAAATTTCATTTTCTCACCAATTACCTGAACATCTGCGAGGAGGTCTTTTTTTGTTTGTTTACTGCCTCTTTTTTCCCCACTCTATATCCATTAAATTGGATTCATCACAGGTGGCCCACTTCTTTGCACAGACACACACATAAATGCAGGTTATATGATGTTCATGATGATGTGTAGGGAGAGAGGGAGACAATACAATTGAAATGTTGCGTGAAATTCAGAATGGCCAGCGTGCTTCCCAAACAAACACTTATTTCATTTTGTCTCTAATCCTCATTTATGTATTTGTGTTTTGTTTTTGTTCCTTTTATTCCAAAAGCAGAAGAAGAGAGAAGATAACACTGGCTCCCATTGTTTTTAATGTTATATGAAATTTTAAATCTCGTTTTCACGCTTCATTCATTCGTTTGGAGACACTACCACCGATACCTCATTCTGTGTAATGTGCATGGATTGTGTTGTGCCGAAATCCTCCGGGGAGAAGCTAATTTTACACCTGAAAACAAATACTTGACTCATTAAAGATGTACGCGTCATTGTGTCGGCGGAGTGCTTGATGTTGCTCGAAATGCGGCGGAAAAAAACACCGAGAATATGGAAAAAATATATCAGATTAACGTCAGTGGCTGAATGGATCACAGTAAACACACAGGATGTTGTGTGTCCTTCTCGTTGTACGCTGGAGGTCTGTGTGTGTGTGTGTGTTTTCCTGAATGCTTCTTAAATTGCATGACCTCCAACATTTCAATGTAATTACTCCGCGAAGGTTCCATGAGACCACTTTTATTGTGCTTAGCATAAAAGGTTTGTGTTGACCTCCTATAGCAGATTTTCTTCTTCTTTTTCTTCTTTTTTTGGGTCCATGAAGTGAAGAACAGAAACGATGTGTGAACTCGAGACTGACGCCTTTTTTCACATTTTCACATCACCCTGGAGAGATTCACAATGAGCTGAACTCCTGCTTGGAGTGATTAGCTCTGATTTTTGATTGATAGTCAATCAGATAGTCATTGATAGTTAACCTATTGTTTTTTTTTTTGTTTTTCTTTGGCATATTGTGGAATGTCCCCATTCCAAAAAAGACACAAAACAGACAGTAGAGGTATTTAAAGCATAAATCAAATTTAATGACATTTATTCATTTTCCGAAAGTAGCTGCCGACATGAGGAGAAATGTCCTCAGTTGCCATATTTAAAACTCTGCCCTCCATCCTCGAGGGCAGAAAAAACTCTGTGTTGACCTTTCCTGACCTTTAAGTTGTGTCTCGGAGTCCTTTGGAAGTTTTTGCGTCGGTGTCAACACCGTGTCGACACAATTATCCGAGCGTGAATGGACAGAGGAGCTCGTCCTTGTTCCGGGAATGTGGTAAACATGTTGACGGGGCTTTTTTCTCCCGCACGGCCGGAGAAAATGTAAAGCACTCGGTAAACATGTCAACATTTTCTTTGAATGAAAATACCTTCAGTGTTTTGTTTTTTTTTCCTCAAAGCTCGGAGGGATGTTGACTTTTGTTCGTGTGCCGTTGCCATGGAAACATCCCGCACAATTAGCCGGCCGCCGCCTTTCAGCTTTTCCTGTTTAACCAATGACAGACGGAAAAATAAATGGATTTTGGACATTTACCCAAACCTCAGTAACAACCAACACGCATTTCAAATGATGTGTTGTGTTCTAGTGTGTGAACTAGAAAACAGCTGGAGGGAGGCGTGGTTTCGCCAAATGTGACTTTCTTTTTAGCAGGAAAATGAAAAGCGACTGTCCGTTGTTGGCTACAGTAGCTCTCAGAACGAAAACTCGTGAACACTTTAATTTCTGCTCCTCCGACAGACTAAATCACGTTAAACTAGAGAGACAACAATGGAGAAAAAAAATCAGCAAAACACAAAACTTAATATAATGCTATAATTACAGAGGACGGAGGAGAGAAGTGGCTAAAAAAGAGATCAGATCCAGATTCATATGAAAAAATGATCCACAGATGTATATTTTTTAATTATTTTAAAACCAATTGAGGAGTTTTTCATGAAGACAATTCTGAATATTGAATTCATTGTCTGTGATTTATTGTGAGTCAAGCGTCTTTTATTTGAGGATTTCCTATACGCGTCTCTCTTACAAGAATGTGCCCTGGGTTAAGAATTGAAAAAAATATATAAAAATAAATAAATATCCCTGTCACCATTTAAAGAAACTATTGTTGACAGCTAGTGGGAGATGAGACGTGACACGCGGTCACCACTGGTGGACCCGAACACCCAGCGTGACCTCCCAGAGAAACAAAGAGACAATACTTGTGGATTTTGGCTAATTGCAGAGGACACTAATTATTCCTGCAGCTCATCCGGGGAAAAAAATGAATAAATACACAAACACAGTCAACCAACAATGAAATTGTGTCTGGGCAGCGCAGACTGTCTCAGCTTCCACACAAAAGCTAACAAGGAAAAACAATCAATCTATTTTGTTTTTAAACAGAGAAATGTAAAAAATATGCAATAATATTAGAATTTTCCAGCCAAAGTGTTTCCAGCCAGGATTAATACGTGTCTTGACACCATTTAAAAGGTTTTCCTCAGTGTTGATCACAGCCCACCAGGGGTGAGCCGGAATTCATGCGGGAATCGCTGCAGTCCCACATTTGCATATAAATGTGGAATAACTAGTGGGAGCGAGCATTCTTCAATTGTTCCTCATTTATTAAAACTGTGTCTCAGCTGAAAATTGCTCACACTGTGTCGGGATGCTGGAGCGACGAGCAACAGCGAGTGAGCCGGTGAAAAACTAAAAGTGAAAATAAAAACCACAGGCCACCGGGGGGGGGGGGGGACACAGTCTAGATCAGGGGTCTCAAACTCGCGGCCCGCGCATTGGGAGCCACAAAACCCTTTTGACATTTAAAATGAAATACCACTGCATTTTTATCACTGATGGGATACAATAGCTCAGGACAGGCCCAGCCTCACCTAGACCCGACCTCCAGCGGCCCCCAGGTAAGTTGAGTATGAGAGCCCTGGTCTAGATGTTCCGTTGTGTATTTTCCTACCATCCTGCACCAAAAGGGGCACCATTTGCTGTTGTGTTGATATTTCGTCTACCGTCAGGTGGGGACACACCTAGAACCAATTTTTGCTCATTTTCTTATATTTGTGTGGCAGCCTCATTTCCACAGGCACCCGGAGAGACTGAAGAAGAAAAAAAAAAAACGACACAAATCGGGCCAAAATTTCGAAAATGTAAATGTTCACACTCGGTGGTCATGAGGTAAGACGCTTCTTGTAATGGTGTAATCATGTTATTCGCACAGCAGCTTTTGATATAAAAAAAAAAACACACGTTCTGAGGCCTTTGTGCAATTCCTGTGAAATTGTGCAATTGCGGTTTGTGTAGGTGTGGGTTTGTGGAGGAGGCGGAGCCCCCCCGGAAAGCCCACCTACCGACAGAGGACCTGGCGGCCTGGGGATTCGGTGGGATGTTATTACCACTGACATGGATTACCCACAATCCAACATTTAGCATGCAGATGCTGGGATAAAAGGCTTCAGATCAACATGTTGTGCAGCCGAATGAATTTAAGTCTCTACGTCGCACAAACTCAAAACTCTAGTGGAATCATTTTTGGGGGATTTCTTTTACTTTTATCCCCAAAAACCAACTCAGCTTATTTTTACCACAGAGACACAGTCTTATTTTATTTTTATTTGATTGTATTTCAGGCGCCAAAAGATGGACGACTTTCCTTCAGGGTTCCCATTCTCTGTCTCTCTCTCTCTCTATTACACACACACACACACACGTCCAAGTCCATAGCGTTTGCTTAATGCTAATTTGGCCGGTGGCAACCTTGTTGATTGGGTCATTAGTGGCTCCTTAACGTCCTGTCAAAGGTTTCATTTCCTGTGCCCTCTGTGGGTTAATGAGGTGTATGGCGGAGGTGGCGGGGAGCTGAGGGGGGGCGGGGCCAGGGCGGGTTCTGCTGCTGGGACAGTTTATTCTGCCGGCGTTTTTTCGCCTCATTTGCATGTGGGGAGGAGGGCGAGCTCCCGGACAGCGGGGAGTCGCCCGCAGAAGAGAGGCAAGCGGAGAATTGATGAAGAGATGGTTAGGGCGGTTAAAGACTGCAGCGGTTAGAAAGTCGTGAGGTGGGAAAGAGAAGGTGTTCAAGAACGCAAACAGAGAAAACACACAAACACACACACACGCACACACCCCACACCACAGATGGAGTCAAACGAAAGGATACAGAGATGCAAACAGGGAAATCAATCAGTGACAAATAATGACAACGATGAGGATTGACGGTCCAAAAGAGTGAAAGGCTGAGATTTTTAACTTCAAAGGGAAATTGAAGGTGAAGAGAGAAATGATGATTCAGTTTGTCTTCGCAACCATTTAAAACTCTACAATAACGACTCCCTTTTTTTTTTAGGGTAGAAATTTCAAATTCCTGCACGTCCAGAGTAAAACGCATCCCTGGAGTTTTCCAAATAAAACAATGCCAGCAGTGTTTCCACCAGTCACCAGTTTTTTCACTTTAGGTGGGGGGGGGGCATAGCTTGAGACCCATCAGCCCCTGGGGAAGAAGACAAACATCATCTCAATCCAAAAGCATCCCTGATGTTTTTTTGTTTTTTTTTATATATTTTATTTATTTTTTGAAACCAGTGTGTTTTCACGAGGTTCATTTAATTTCCCCAGGACTCAAAAGTCCTCGTGAGTTTTCCTTTTTTTCCTTTTTTTTTTTTTTCGAGAAAAAAGCTGCCATTCCGTCTGCTCCTCGGCAGCATCCACCTTTCCCGAGGATTAGTCCTCTCGCACACTGTGCTGCTGTCAGTAATGGGTTGTAATTATGTGTGATTATGCCTAAACCTCCCTGGATTCCACAAACCAAATCATTAAACTAAATCGCATCGCTGTGACTCATATTGCACGTATTGTTCGCGGGTCCTGCTAAAAATACCACATGCGCCCGAGTAGCGTGATCACCCCGCAGAATCCTAAAGCTGCTGATGTTGGAATCGGAAAAACAACCAAAAAATGGGAGCGGTGGCGGGCTTGTGGCCTTCACAATGAAGCATGTGACAACAGGCAGGCACGCGGCCTCTTTGGATAATTGCTATCATTTAAATATTAATGCGGCTCCCTCGTCTGCAGCGGTGGGCCTTGGCGTGCAGATGGCATCAGACTGAAAATAAAGATCAAAAGAGAGAGAAATCCCATTTGTTCCGGTCCCTCCGCGCCATGCCAAGTCTTTAGGAGAATGCGCCGGCTCGCTTTTCTGGGCTCAGAGAGTGTGAGATGTGTCTGGCACAGATGGCAGCCGCTGATATCCCGCCAGTGAAGATTGAGAACACACTGGGCTGATGTTGGCTGCCGCCGGGTTTCACCCGGGAGCCTCCGCGCTACTTTTAGCCTCTCAGGCCCACATCGTCAGCAAGTCAGCAAGAGGAGCTCAGAATAAAACAAATGAATACAATCCAATCAAAAGAATGCAGGATCAATAAATGGAGGACCATGGGAAAACATTGGAAATAAGAAATTCACTTTCCTGATTTTTCAGAATAAACTCTCGTTAATCACGGTACTGTGATTTTTTTTCCAAATTAAAATCCATTTATGGTTTTATAATGACACGAGTTGAGAGTGGAGTTAAGATCAGTTGATTCTGGATGTAAAATGACATTATACAAGAATTTTCTCATAAACTTGACATTAAAAAACAAAAATACGTATTCATAGTCAGTGCGAGTAGAAAAACAAAAAAACAGAACACGGATACTTTCATCACGCTGCTGTTGAAGTGATGATATGCCTCGTCTGTCCGCAAAGTTCAGAGATGATTGACAGGTCACTGGCAGCTTTGGGTAAATCTTCAGATCAAATACGGATGTGTGGTTACTGTACTGTGCATCCCCGCCACCGCTGCAGCAGCGGTTGACATTTTGTGCAATAATAAAAAAAAAAAAAAAACCCCAGCAGGAAATTACTGTCAGACATTGTTTCCTCTTTTTGGCCCCCACTGACACGTCGGAGGAGGAAATTGAGAAAGTGGAATGTGAAATAAAAGGGATGCGCTCGCGATTTGCTGGATGCAAATGAAATGTCAGCGCTCCAAAGGTAGTTAATGAGATTTTTGCCCTATCTAATTTTCACATTGTTGACTGAAGTGTGAAAGACAGCAAGAAGAAGAGAGAAAAAAAAAAGAAAAATCAACAAACACATTCATTAGACCATTACTGGGCTGTGATGGTGTGTGTGTGTGTGTGTGTGTGTGTAGCATGTCACCAAAGTGGGTCTAAGAATAGATTCAGACATCTGTATCCAACTCCTAAAAAGGCCCCAATATGAATATGTATGAAGGCGCAACTTCCTCTGTTGTAGATGATAATACACTTTATATTACCCATAAACCTGTTGATAACGTGACTCAAAAAAAGTCCCTCCAGTAGAAAAAATAAACTGTTTTTAGGACGTTCGTAGGAACACACAAGCGACAAATCCAACTTAGGAACCATTTTCAAGGTCTGGACAACATGTCTGGCTGCTTGGCACAGGGAAGAAGAGGAAGCGGCCCCAGGCAGGCCAAGACCAGGAGTGTTTATACCTGAGGGAAGTTGGAAACAGGTGGAAGCGATCGGGGGGGCGGGGCTTAAGGCTGACCATGGCGGGGAAAAAACCACACAAAGGCAGGAAGTGGAAGGAGAACGAGAGGTGAGTACAAAACGTAAAAACAGGAAGTGAGTGACCAGACGAGACATGAGTGAAAATAATAACTTTAATAATAAGGTCTTTTTTTTTACCAGGGGTCAAAACAATTAAATCACAGCATATGATATATATACATATATATATATATATCTATTATTGCTACACAACTGGCTGAGCTTCACAGACTTGTGTGTGTGTGTCTGACTAATAGATTCATTCATTTGGCTTCTTTTTTTTTTGTCTCTCCAGTCGCACTTTGGCTCCCGGTGACGTCATGCTCGGCCAGCATAAATCATCTGAATTAGTCCTGCCAAACAACAAGCCCTCTCCTACTTAAAGCACATTAGTTAGAGCAGCCGATCTTATTGATCACACACACACACACACACACACACAGATAACACACTGGAATTTGAAACTTGTTTCCAGGCTGGAAGCCAAACCAGGGACACGGTCACATAATGAAATTGATATTTACAGTATGTTCAGGATTAGGACCCACCTGTTCTACATTTAATGTTGAAATAAGAAAATGGCTACTTTCGAATTCCATAATACAGGATGATGAGGCGAAAACATGTTTTGCTCATTTCTTCCCGATAATCTCTAACTTCCCAAATGATAAAGACCCTTTGCAGTGTCACTGTTCATATAGTGTTCATATTTTGGCAGCTTCATCCTGAATTGACTGAACATCCTGAACATGGTGTCAACAAATCCGATACAGCATCAAAAACCAAAGACTTTTTTTTTTGAAATAGCTAAAAGTGAAAAATACTGTTCAATTTGAAACGTGGTGGGAGTCAAACATCTCAGCTTCACGCCCGTTTCAGTGGATTCACACACACACACACACACGTTCTGGCTGTTGTGGCTCTGATGGAAAACACGAGGAGAATGGTGGAAATGTTCCCGGACCTCCAACCCTGAGCTTCTTAGAAATAGAAATAGATTGTGTGGACTTTATGAAGTCCCTGACTCTGGATCCAAGGACGAGATGCTGCAGCGTGGAGGAGGTTCAGATCCTCCAAAAAAAAAAAAAAAAAAATGGCATTAAAACTATTTTTGTGTTTTTTTTTTCCTTTGTGGCTTATAATCATCAGGTTGGACACAAACATTTGCGCAGTTTGGAGTGCGCCCGCAGAGCGGATGGCTTTCTTTGTGCATTTTTACTTGAACCCGTCACTATGCTCACAGTGGGAAACTCGGGCCACATTTTCCCACTGTCCCTCCTCTCTCACTATAAAACCATTGATAACGTCCACAGAACATTAGCTCTGACCCAGTGGTCTCGTTTCAACAGTCTGGCCCGGAGTCAGAGTTTGGAAGTGAGACTTTAACAAGAGCTCAGGGACAAAACACTAGACTGGGATTTTTAACTTTCTAACTGTGTGTTTTGTTGGTTTTTTTTAAGTGAAATATCAACAAAGTACATCATATTTATCTTTATTATTTGTTGCCGTGTTTTAAAGGTACTATATAATAAAGTTTATTATTATTGTATTTATAACTATGTTTATTTTAAAATGCTTTAAAAATAGATTTTATCATTATTATTAATATCCTCTGGAAATGGGTCACTGGTACCCCAACATATACTTTCCAGACATTTGTTATGTTAGATTACAAATCCTTCACTGTCGTTTTGGTTTATGGATTTAAAAAAAAATACTGCAATCTGTCTTCATCCTATAAAAAAAAAGAAATCCAGATTATTCAAACCTGCTCAGACCTTCAGCCAAAGGGCCTGAACTGAAAATCACAGATTATTATTATTATAATTTTTTTTTATTCTCATCCATTCACAATACCTTCTTGGACACCTCTTTTTTTTCACTTTGTCGTGGTGGATTAGGAGGAGACCCGGAATCTTTGGGTGGAGATAGGATTGTGTGCTGCAGGCTGCTGAGCCGGAGAGAGAAAAGAAAAGAAGTTGCAGCTCCACCACCAGCAGAAAAAAAAAAAACGACTGTTTTCCGAACAACACAACACGAGTGTGTCCCAGAGGAGCCGACGATAAGTCTCGGAATAAGGACGGGGGGGAGGCGGAGCTTCTCTTCCCGCCCGGGGCGGCCATGCTGCATGCTGTTCTGCTCATGGCCTCAGGTTGTGCAATCTGTCCTGCACTGTTTAATGTATCAATTAAAAATCAGTGTTTCTCTTCCAGTCTGACGTGCTCCAGCACCATGGAGAGCCCCCCCCCATCCCCCTCCGGAGGGGCCGCGGACAACACAAGCTGCATGTAGACTCCTCCAAGTCCAGAGACGCAGACACACACACACACACACACTGTGTTGTGCTGAACAATTAGCTGAGGCGGAATAGCTCATGGCATTTATACGATCGACACCAGGATATAACTCAGGAATGGGTAAACTAGGAAAAATGAAAAACAAATAAAAGTTTTCTTCTTTGCTGTTGGAGCTGGAGACGAGACATGAATGATTCTGTTCTGCTCCTTCTCAGATTTCACTTTTTCTTCTCCGTGAGTCTTAAAACTGGACGTTAACCAAACGCCCGTGTGCGACCTTTACCACGAGCCAGTCACGTGACGGGACGGGTTCCATAACTTTATTCATATTTGGACCGGGGACAAAATGGCCATTTTGGATCAATGGCGGCTGCCCCTCATCGCCACCCGCGGCCTCCGCGCAGCCAGGGGAGCCCATATCCAAACGGAGCGAAGGTCAGAGCATGTGTGGTGCCCCGCCCCAGGGCTCGGCATCAGAAGGTCACCGGCACTCACACAAACCAACACTCTATTTATTATGCGAGAGGTTGGAGGAGAAGAAACTCTTGGAAAAATTATGCAAAAGATTGAAAAAAAAAAGTGATAAAGTGGAGCAGAATGGAATAATGGAGCCGGTAGACGAGATGGACGGAGATCATTGAAAAAGAAGATTTACCTTCAATTGTTTCCGTGCTCAGTCAGCAACATGAATCTCTCTGAGGCTTCTCAATCTGCACACACATTGATTGAATCCTTTTTTTTTCTATAAGGATTTTTTTTTTATTTTATTTAATCCACTTGAGCATGAAATCTCCTTTTTGACTGGGGTTTCGACACACACTGTGTAATTTTAACTCAAGGTCCACTTACTGAATTCAGCGATTTCTAATCTACTTCTCTAAATTGGAGGCAAATTTAAATGATGGTGAAGGACAAAGCCACTTCAAGATTTATACTTATTTCATGTTATTTTCGAGCGTGCGGAGACTCATTCAGTCTCACGGTATCTATAACTCAACACCTATATAAACTATTAAATTCCTTCACCTTTGTAATCACTCCATGTGCATAATGTGTTATACTATATAATATAATATTATTCAAAATCCATTTTCCACAGACACATGTGATGTATCCAAATGTGTGAAATGGACATATATTTAAAAATCGGAAAACAGTTTTTCTCTTAATTTGACTCCATTTTCTCCTGTCAGAGGAATCAGGAATTTAAAAAAAAACATCTCGTGACCAGCAGCACAAAAAGACACCAAACTGCATTTTAACCTTTTGACAGATAGTTGAGGAAATAGTTTATGTTTTTGGTCATAACAAAGAGTCAACTCTTCCTCATCGAAGTGACACATTTCCACAGCTCCATCTCTGACGAAAAAAAGTTGTGCGGCAAGGAGCACGCTCGTGTCCTACTTTCTCCGTGTTTTGTGTGTTGTTGTTCATCATCGCAATCTTTGGGAGGAGAGCCAGTCTTTGGGGAAAGAAATAAAAAAAAAAAGAAGAAGCTCCCCGAGGGAGGAGAGGAACATCTCAGTCCCCACTGATTCCAGGGGAGATAACTCTCTGAGGAGTTAGGTAGTGTTATTAAGGCCGAACACACACACACCCACAGACGCACGATGCCACAAAACTTCACGCTGGCTAAATACCTGTTGAGATGTTTGACCGAGAACACAAACAGAGGGAGGGACGCATGCATGATGAAAATAAACCACTTTTGATGTTACTGTGAGGTCTGCTGCTCTGTGCAGATGAGTGCTTTGCAATTAGTGTGTCTTTAATTACCGCGTGGGCCCTAAAACATACGACAACCCCAATTAAAACACAACCCCCCCCTCCCCTACCCGCACACAGGCACATGCACACGCACCTGTTCTAAACAAACTTCATCAAAATAAAAAAAACACGCTTTGAATGCGCGACGATGACAAACAACATATGAAAAAAAAAAAACAAAGGTCAAAGTAAAAGTGAACATTAAAAGACAGAATTGGTGTTTTACGGAGTTAAATGAACTGAAAATATACCGATTAACATTGAAAGGGAAAAAAAAAATCCAATAAAATGGGTTATAAAGTTTTCCGTCGCTCTGGTGTTATTAGAAGCCGAGGATAACAAATTGTTCAGGATTGATTGACAGGCGTTTTTTTATCCATTGAGAACACCCACAACTGACATAAAAATAAACCTGCGCCCTAATTGAACACATCTCTTTATAAGTAATGGATTGAAAGCAGGTGGGTTCTATTATCAGTTTGATGTAGGTGGTCATAATCTGACAAGTGAGCGTAAATTCCTTTAATCGGTTTGTGTCATAGTGACACCTTCCCTGAATCGTAGAATGACTGTGTTTACTAAAGACTTTAAAACAGGGCGTAATGTGGATTGAAATGCAGTTATAAAAAAAAATCCCTGCCAAATATATTATTACATCAGCAAGAAGCAGAATTTTTTTTTTTTCCCATTTTATCTCTCATACGTCGTAAGATGACACCAAGGATACAGTCTCACATCAGCACAGGTTCAGAAAATTCTGAAAAATCCTCCATTTCAGCTCCAAATTTAAAGTTATAAAATACTATCGTTACAGTTTATTGTTTTTTTCATAAAAGACAATTTGATAATTACTTCATTACGACCACATCAACATCAGCAGCACGGTCCAGCAACAACCGAAAAAAAACCTCTCCCATCGCAAATGGAAAATAGGACAAATGAGATTCTTTACTTATTTACTCGTTTTGCTATTCATCTTTATCTTTCATTTATGAACCTGGCGCATCCTCTCCGACTCAAAAGTACACATAAACGGCACGGCAGCTGTTTAATGACGCTAAAAGGAACATTAAAAACATTCATGCATACCATGACCATAAACAAGTTTGAGTTTACAGCCTTCTAAGGAAGTGAATGTTGCCATGTCCATATCATTCATAGAAATAAATGGAGACAAGTCAAAACTTTTCACCCACAGGAAGGAGGGGCTGTTTTTTTTTTCGTTTTTTTTTTCATCTTTTCTTTTGCTATTTTGAAGACAATCATAAAGATTGCAGGCCCTGGCTGAATATTTCATGCGGGTTGGGGGGTGCTGGTGGGGAGCGGGGCGGCCATCTGGCTCATCCTGCACTTTTTCTTCCATTAAAAAGAGGGGGAAAAAAAAAAAGGGGGAAGATGCGGAGTGATGGGCGTCCCAGCTGAAAGCCGCGTGCCACGCTACGCCCCCTGAAACCTCCGGGTGAATATTTCATGTCCAACCCCGATCGCACAACTCAAAGACTTGAATGTTTGTTCGCAACATCTGTTCCGCTCCCCTGTATCCAGGTTGATCTAATAATGACTCACTATTCCAACACAAAGAGGAAAAACACAAAGGGCCTCACAATGGCCCACAATAGGTGAACACCACGGATTTATTCATGAAGTCCCAGCAAACATGTGGTATTGTTTTTTTTTTCCACATCCACATGAAGTATCGAGTGCGGATCAAAGTCGGCAACTGGACTGGTTGAAGATTTCTTGAAGACGTTTCTCATCCGAGAAGCTTCTTCAGTTCTGACTAGCTGCTGGAAAAGTTCAGGTATTTATCCTCTGCGAGATGAATAGATCATCAGAGGATGAGTACCTAATCAGAGGACCACTGTGTCAAACTTGCAGGTCTTTGGCCACCCGGCCCAGATTCAGGTTATCCTTCAACCTTTAACATGCAAATAGTTAAAAAGGACTCTTGGTATCGGTAAATGGAAGAAAAACCGCTGGTTAGGGTAGTTTGCATAAACTGTGACTTCGAGTAAGATGTTGGGGACTATTTTCACAAATTCACACACATTACATTACATTTAAAAAAAATAATCTGGATTATCAATAATTTGATCAAGAAAGTGATTGTAGAATTTGGCTCATTTATTCTGAGTCAAAATGCTCCTAATATGCATATTATTAAGCAACTAGACATGGTGAATAACTTTATTCTAAAATGTGATGTTAATATGTTTTTTCTTTTGGTTTGCAGCACTTGCGTTGTCAGTTTAATGGCAATTCTTCTCTTAATTTGCCCATTTCCTTGTCAAAAAGTGCCATCGAGAAATAAGTTGCTCCCGTGACACGCGCCGACCTGCGACGCGCCAGGCTCTGATTGTGTGGCATTGTGGGAAATCTTCCCACGGAGTGGGAGGTCCGACGGGGCGGAAACGATGCCTTCCCTGACCCTCCGTTGTTTTTCTCATCAGACGAACCAAAGCGAATCACTCCGATTTTCCGACCAAAGCACGTCCTGGCGTCACTGTCATCGCAGACATCAGTGAAAAAAAATAAATAAATCCTCCTCTCTGCTTCGCTCATTTTCTATTCATAATTATAGAGTCTCCGAGGACCCTTGGACTGCCCTGCTCCATTTCCATATGCACACACACACACACACAGAAAAGCCTGTTACGCTTTGTTCGGCGAGGAGAAATCACTGCATCTCTCTGCTGGTAAATGATGTCGAGCCGTCCCCGCGGAGTTCCGCTTCCTCCTCTAAATCGGAATCTCGTCTGAGGCCCGAGCGGCAGTCTTCATTTTCCCCACCCTCGACGACATTATCGGCTCAATTTAACGTCCTGTCACTGATATTTCCCTTTTTTTTTTTTTTTATATATATGTGGGGTCTAAAATTCAAATACACACTAAATAAAACAAGCGAGACATCGGAATAAGGAGGGAAAAAAAGCGCTGATGTATAAATGTGAAGAAGAAGCAGATGCAGGACGAGGGGACACGATGCAAAGGATTCACAGATTTATTTCTATTTATCTATTTGGAATTTTCCGAAACTCATTGTGTCTCGAATGTGTTTTTTTTTTTTTTCCTCGTGTGCACAGAATTCATCCGAGTCTGACTCCATCAACGCAGAACCAAACCCACGCCGACTCCACTAAAGTCTTTATATCCTATATCGTGATGTTTTTTGAGCGCATCACTGTTTCGTCTCTATCTCAACAATGTTTTGTTGTTTTTTTTTTTGATCGCACACACACAGTTTCTAATTGAATGAAGTTGCCGCAAATCCACTTTGTTCTCGTTACCTTGGTTGTTTGTTTCTTAATTTGATTTCACCAGATTAAATGATGTTCTGTCAAGTGCTGCCTCTCCATTTAAACCTTTCCAACCTTCTCTCAATTTTATTTGCTGTTTTAAAAGCATTTGCTACTTCAACATCCCCATTTTTTTTTATTTTTTTTTTTATAGTGGTCTGACCTTTTGGGATCACTAATGTAACTGTTATTTTCTTTCATCTTTCTTTAATTATCCTTGACGGCAAACAGAGTGAATTTACAACCACACGTCCCTCAAAATAAAAACAACATTTTTTTTTTTTCTTTCATGAATTATTAATGCGGCAGTTTTTCATGCGCTTCAGTTCAATTACGTTTTATTTGTATATCAATACATCCGAAAACAGTTGGCAACAATCTCACCCACTTAACTCCTCTTTTTCTTCTATTCTATCCTGGATTATAAATGAATAGATGAACTCGTCCTGCCGAAACTTTTCACACTTTTCATCCAAACAATAATTCATAAATAATAAGGCAACAAAGGCACGGACTCGTCTTACAGAATGGTTTCGAGACGGTACGTTTCCGATTTTTCATGATATTGTGCAGGTGCAAAAAAAATCCATGTGTCAACCAAAGGACACGTCCTGGTTAAAAATAACTCCAGGGTTCCTTTGTTTTGAATTATTCATCTTTTCTTCCACGGAGTCTGTGTGAGGGTTAAATCAAACGGCCACGGCCTGAAAGGTCAAATGAATAGTTCACAGGGTCGCCGTGTCCTGTAAGCCAGAACGCAACCTCGAGTTTTACTGGTGTGAGCGTTGCTAATGTGGCTGCTAAATATTTCATTTTTTTTTTATCCTTTATTCTACTCCTTACTAAACAAGTGATCTCATTACTCCAACTCCTTGGTTATAATGTCATCCCAACATTCCAATGAGCCTAGCTGTGATTTTAAGGCCTAACTTATTATTTAACTTGAGATCATTAGGTCCAAACACACACACACACACACACACACACATGATGGACGGGTCTGTGTCCCAGCAGGCCCTGCCTGTGCTCCATTATTGAGCACATGGTTACATACAACATACTGTAGATCCGTGTGCAATTAAAAGAAATGGCAGACAGAAAAAATGTGGCCTTTCTTCAACGTTCAACTTTTATCTCAACGGGAAATCCAAATTAAAGTCCAGGGAAAATCAATAAACGTGTGCCTCAATGAAATCAATTTGTAAAATGAAGTACAAAAACGAGAGAGTAAATCAAATAATAGGTATCACCGCTCAGTCCTGCATCAATTATTCCTGTGGACATATTTCTAGACCAGCTTCTCCTCAGATTGACTTTTTCTTCTTCTTCTTCTGGTATGTGAGACGAGAATATGGAGGAATCATAAATAAAGGAGCAGCAGACATGAAACCTGCATGTTTCCCTGCAAATCAAGATTCCACCAGACATGATAGGCTGGTGGGAAAAGCCCAAAGCATGCTGGGAAACAGAAGGAATGAGGTTAATAGAAGAGAGAGGGGAGCAGATGGAGGGGGATGGGAGACTTCAATCTATAAACCATATCTGCTTTTCTCTTCTTTCTCCATATCCTCTTTCATTATGCATGTCTGTCCCTGCAGAGACACACACACACACACACACACAGTCATAGGTCACTTTTGGGGACATCACATAGACACGCACTCATTTCCTGGAGACCGACCACCAGCGCTGACCACAATGTCAGATTTTTTTTGGGTCAGAAGTTGGGGACATATTTGTCGTCCTGAGTTGGACAGGTTGTCTCTAACGATCTGGGTATCTGACATGAACATGTGTTAATCCTGGGAAAAAACACACACGCACACACACAACATGGACGAGCATTTCATTCCTTGTGTCTAGAGCCTAATGCGGATGACTATTTTACTTTATCCAAATCGAAAGTTTTAATCAAGAGACTCGTAACCGTTGGACGTTTGAAAAAGCGGTGCACAGTTAACTGGTTTTTACCCTGCAATGTGTCCCCGCAGATAGTTTATGACAGAAACACACGCGCACACACACACACGGTGCGCTGTAATAAAATGCAGCAGCTGTGTAAAATGTCAGACTGGCCTTTTCTCAGATATAGGGGGGTTGAACCAATCCAAATGTTGCCCTCCCTCTCTCTCTCTCAGTCTCTCTCTCCTTCACCAAAGAGAGGAGAGGAGGCGAAGGACGAGCAGAGCCAGGTTCTACATGAGGATGAAGGAGATGAGGAAGAGGAGGAAGAGGAGGAGGAGGAGGAGGAGGAGGGGGGGGGGCTGTCTCTGAGGAATACGAGGAAATAAAGACCAAAAAGAGACACAGAGATACGGAGGATTCAGACGGTATCCAATCAAAACTTGACTTTGTCCAATATATATATATATATACTAACTTTATATTATATCTGTTTTTTGTGGCCTCACATGGTCATTTCAAAAGTTTGCATTTATATATGCAGTAAACCACTTCTAGTCCACTTGGGTGTATAGTCCTCAGTAAAAAGGTTCATTAATATTAACTTTTATAAGAAGTATAATCAGTAGTAGTGGTACTATGATTGGAATTGAATTATACATGGAGTAATCTCCAATTCTTTCTTCCAATCATGTGATCACTATCAAACTTGGCAGGTGAGCTGCTGAAGATCTGAGGAAGGCACTTATTTTTATTTATTTTTCTTTTTTTTTCTGTGGTTTTCGAGGCAATCCACAGACAGATTTTCCACCACCTATTTCAAATCAGTCAGCTGCACTCGCTGTCGCCACGGTAACCACGTTTTTATTTTATTTTAAACTGAGTCACGTGCTTCGTTTTAAACGAGGTCACGTCTAAACATTTTCACGGGGAAGTTTCCAAACGTCTGCCCCCCTTTGTTGTGATTCTTTGGATTTATAGTGTCTGCACAACCTAAAAGTTGTTGTTTTTTTTTTTGTTTTTTTTTAAGCATGTCAATCATTTTCACTCATTATCTCTGGACTGAAGATTTCCATGCGTCTCCTCCGGCTAATTACAGGGTCACGGGTGAAAGCGGAATCTCAAATGATGATGATGATGAAGATGACGATATTTAGATTCAGAGGGGTGAGGATTTAAACATCCTGACACGCACTGATTTTTGCCAACAACAATCTTTAATATATATTTTATTTACTTTAGTTATTCTGGTGGGACATGCCAGCTTCCCCTTTCCCTGCAGCTGTACTGTATATACATTTACTATATTTTTATATTCGTGTTGTGTTGTGTTTTTCAGCACTCAGGTGTGTGTGTGCGTGTGCGTGTGTGTGCGTGCGTGGCTTTTTCTCTGGGTGCCGGTGATTCCTGGAGTGCTGCGTGGCAGCTGCTCCAGGTGGAGGTGCTAACGACGCTCCTGGAATTAAACACACCTGTGGGGCTCTTGAGCGGGAGTGATGGCAACAGCTGAGATTTGTCTGCCATCGAAAAAATTAAGAAAAAGTATATATTAAAAAGAAACCGATGCATCTCTCAAGTGTACAGAATATTCAGCCAGAAATAATGAAAAAAATATATATATTACATTCAACTGAAGCATCTCTTGAGTGTAAAGAATAATCTGACAAAAAAAAATAAATAAAATCAATTAAATGCAAACCATCTGAAATGGCTCTTTCTCACAAAAGTTCCTGCTGTGTTTATATAAATAAGCTGGCCACACTATGAACAAGTTCATGGCATGCAAATACACACACGCCCACCAACGTACAAACCAAGAGACAGACAAATGAAGGTGGCGGATGGCTTTTGCCAGCCTCATCCATGAACACAAAGTCATTTGCATGGGGTCACCTCCAGCGCCGTCTGGAGCAGAAAGGGTCGGGTGGGGAGAAGCTGGGATTTGACTAAACACTCGCCTTCATCTCCTGCCGAGGCGCACACATGCAGATCTCCACCGTCCTGCATTCGTGCATGAGGTGGAAAACACAAAACAACACCGGGTTAAAAACACACGGGGATGTATTTAGCTCACCCAGTGCGTTGGTTCACATTGTTTTCTTTCTACCAAGTAGCTGTGCACGTCGAAGAAATTGGTATGTTGTATTTCAGCGTATCGTAAAAACGGCCAAATTCCAAAAATAAGAATGTCGAAAAAAAAAAAATCTCAGTTTTGCATTGCGTTTGTTTACAACATACAGACACAGGTTTCATTGTATGCCGTGCACATTTTCTTCTCCTTGTTTCAATTTTGATGCCACCTCTGGAAAATGACGTCAGGTGTGTGAACTGAGGCCGAGGCTGGCTGGTGCGTCCACGCAGGTCTTCCATCCCAGACGTGTTCTATTAGATTCTCACACGGGGACTGTGAGTTCACTGAACTCATCGTCATGGGCACGGAGCCGGTTTGTTTTTGGGGGGCTGTGATGCATCACTGGACCCGGGAGAGGTGATGAGAAGATGGGGGGGGGGCGGTGCGGTGGTCTTAAAGGGTTGTGGTCAGCTGCAGCATTTAAACTGTGATTGATTTAAAGTAAAATCCAGATGATTCTGACCACCAGCTCTATGTGTGTGTTTAAAACCAAATGTCGTCAGCTCCACTTTCCTTCACCGCCCCAAAAAAAAAAAAACATCATTTGCAATGTAAATATCCACGGCAGCATCTCATTATAAAATCGGATCCCACGCACACACATCAACAGGCACGCTGCTGGATTCCATCCGTGTGTCTTGGGATTCGATTCTGAAGCTGGTGGACCACTGCTGGAAAAAAGAGTGCCCCCCCCACCCCCCACCCCCCCACCACCCCCACCTCCTCGGGCAACAGATTACCCACCAACAGGTCACCTTCCTTTTGGAAACAGATAAAATAATCTACAAATATATTTATTTATATATATATATATATCTATCTATAAAAGGCCGTTTGTGCGGAGATGACTGTGTGCCCGCTTGTGTGTGTGTGTGTGTGCGGGGGGTTTTTGGAGCCGGGAGGCAGGCCAATCCATACTCCCTCCCCCCCCCCACACACACTCACCACATGGGTCAAATGGATCTAATAAATCATAACTAAAAGGAATGAAATTGGTGTTTTTTTTTGGTTTGTTTTGTGTGTCTCCCCTCACTGGACTTTTGTCTGGTTTATTTAGGCCCATGAAGTGGAGATAAGGAAGCCATCAGTCTCCAGATCCCTCCTGCACAGATCAATCTGTTGGCAGTGAAAGAGAAAAGAGAAAAAGCCGCCGCACAAAAAGTGGATGGAGAAGTGTTTTTGTCAGTCTCCACTTTTATTTTTTCGTCCTTCTTTGTCTCTCGCAGGCTTTAATTCACATTCTCTCTCTCTCTCTCCACTCTATACACCTTTCAATCCTCATCTATTTCCTCTCTGTTTTTTTTGTTTTTTTCTTGTTTTGCTCAGAGAGGAGAATCTGCTTCAACCAAAGATGGCCAAAAGCCATTTTCACAAAGGAGAAAAAATAAATAAGAATCAAAATATCTGGCTTTTATTTTTCGGTCAACGCTCTCCTTTCAGGGTTAAAGAACTCCGAAGTCAGAAAAAGTGTGTTTTGGCCCCAGCTCTGATCTGCATTGATGGAAACATGCACCCGAGTGGACACACTGATTGTCTACTATTTCCTGCTGCAATGCATGAAATTCAAAGTTTGAAGAAAAAAAGAAAAAAATAAAAATTGCATAACACAGCAACTGGCCTCAGAGAGAGATTACTTTTAAAATCTCCTTTTTAACTTAATAATCCTGTAATACCAGGTACTCTATGGAACCATTGGATTTAATTGTGTATACTCCATTAAACTCAATCAAAGCTTCAGATTTGTTTTGTTTTTTTCTCACAGAAACAGAAATAATGTTTTTTTTCTGGGGGGCTCTGAATTATATTTTCAGAAATGTGTTGAGACTGGAAACCCAGCTTTCCAGCTAACTCGATTACACATAAAGTTAATGCAAATACACAAGTTTACCCCAGGTGACAGAAACCGAAGCGTAAATGTGCGTCTTTGCCAGTTGAGAAAAAAAAAATGTATTTCATCTCGCATAAAAGATGTTGTGCTCATCCCAGGGCGATGTGACTTCAGTCGGAGAACAGATACAGGAGACAAACAGATCAGACG
>JAFBJU010000880.1:96560-125319 GCA_016785305.1 Colistium nudipinnis
AAAAAAAAATGTATTTCATCTCGCATAAAAGATGTTGTGCTCATCCCAGGGCGATGTGACTTCAGTCGGAGAACAGATACAGGAGACAAACAGATCCGACGCGGGTGGAAAATAACCTGAATACCTGAAGTTCACACAAACAGCTGATGTGCAGTGCTAAGCTGTGGGTTGGCTGGCAACACTGAAATTATTATGATTAAAATTGCCACTGGAAAAAATGGTCTGCTTGGAGAATATAAATGCAGAAAAACCCCAGCAGGCAGACTCGCAACATTAAAATTCGAGGCTTCCAAGTCCGGCCACAAATATTGCACATTTTGTGCATTTCATTATTATTTTTTTAAACGAGCAACAACCAAGCGCATATGCATGACAGGATTATGTAATAATAGCGTTGGAAATGATATTTCCTTAGAAACGCTGTCTGTATCTATTGATGCTTTCAGATTATTTTGAATAACAAAGGAAAAAACATCAATCTTTAGCCTAAGTGGAACTTTTTCTTTCTTTTCCGACAGTTACATTGACTAATTGTGCTAATTAGCTTAATTAATAGCTTAATAATACAAACAAATGATTGTATTCATTTATTATGCGACAGAAGCATTGTAACTAAAATATTTTTTTCCATTGCTCATATTGTGTCCACAACACTGAATTTATTGAAACTCTACAAACTATTTAACGCCTTTTTTTATTTTTATTTTATCATACTTTCATGCGTTTTGCAGTTAAAGCAACGTGTTGATGTATTTTCCGTCATGCCTGAGTAAAAGCTCGACTCCTTCGCGCTGCTCTTTGCTTTCTTCCTCTGCTCCTCTTTGGTTTCGGATGCCGTGGTTTTATCAGAAGCATTCTGGGTAAAAAACAAAAAAACAGCCTGACGCCGCTGGCAACCAGGCTGAGGAGCAGAAATCAAAGCAGGAAAGTGAAGGAAGCCAAGCAGGAAGCTGAGCGGAGCTGCAGATAATTATCTCCGCTGAGGAGGTGATGTTTTTCACCTGTGTGCGTGTGTTTGTTGTTGTTGTTTATTTGCTTCTCGGTTCATTTGCCGGCAGGATTATTCACCACAACTTGGGCTTGGAACAGGCCCGGGCCAGGAGAGAGAGAGAGAGAGAGAGAGACCTGGTGCCCATATCATTAATATTCATCAGTGTTAGCTCTTAGCCGAGGTCTCTGCTCCACTCGGAAAGTCAATGATGGCTGAATATAGTCTTTATCATCGCCTGTGATGTGGAATCTGCAGGTTCTCACACACACACACACACACTTACAGGTCTGTAGAATGGAGCAGGACCTGGAGAAACCACCTGGTGCTCTCTGAGAACTTTTACCAAAAAAAGAAGTTTTTCCTCACTCTCATTATTCCATTGAGGATTATTAGAATTATTAGATTTCTCTGAATCAGATCTGTGGGGTGTGATCACTTTTTGATGGAGCTTTGTGGCCCCGGGGCTCCTTAAGATGCTTCTCCTTTAGCCATCATCTCCTCCTCTGCCGGATGAGGAGTTTTTTGGAATTTCAGGGAGAGTTTTTGGCCTCAGCCAAAATAAACATTTGATTTAACGAGGATGTAACCTTGAATGCGAGAAATCTGTGTTTGTATTGAACATCTGTCTTTTCTGGGGCTTCGTGACTCAGAGAAGAACGTATCCAGTTGGACTTTTCTCAGAAGCATGGGAGCGAGAACAGGAATTGTGGGTAATAATAGCGTTTATTAAAGTATCTTGTGGAAACTGACACACACACAAACACACGCAGGTTTTTCTTATTCAACACTGTGTGGGCCAGGAAATGATTTTTCTCGCTGTGATTGAAGTGAGAAGGTTTATTCTCTGCGTGTCCTTTCAGGTTTTAAGTCATCACAATTTGATTTCATTTTATTCCATCTCCACCTCCTTCCGGCCTACCAAAATGAGAAAGAAGGAATTAGTACAAGCATTGCAATCTTGAAATGGGACCTACCGCAGAAAGAAGGAGTGGCTGCAGTTCCTGCGGTTCAAAAATCTGATCAGACCTTTGCTTTGGAGATGTCCAGGGACTCCCATCTGACCAAATCTCTTTCTCCAACACGACAACAGTTCGGGATCAGCATCTTTCCTGCGTTCAAATCTTTGCATATTTTTCTGTCATCCCTATCGTTACCTACCTATTTCTTAATCCAACACTGATGACATGTCACACGCACACAGCAGCAGCAGCACGTTGGCTCAGATTTCAAAAAAAAAAAAAGAGATTCTCAGAATCTCTCCAGATTCTGCAAAAAAAAAAAAAAAGCTAAAAGCAGATTGGCCTGAGCTCTGCTTTGGGAGACAATCCCACTGGATTTGGCGGGGGGGGGGGCTTTGCAAGAGGCAGAGAGTCAAGTGTAGTCATGTTTGAGTAGAGAAGCAGCGACTGGGACTCAAAACCCCCCCGACGCCATCTCTGCTGCTGCTGCTGCTGCTCCAGGGTGGACCCAGCTCCGTCAGCACATGAACTCACAGCTTTTATTTTTCGCATGCATGGCACGGGTGGTGTGTTGCCTGCTCACTTTTAACTCTCCATGTGAAAGATTGTCACGTATGTGCACCTGCAATCAGACCAAGACACGAACCTTCATTCGTGTGTTGATGTTTTGTGATGTCTCTCAATCCCTGACACTTCCCCATGTGGCCATGACATATTCAGGCCACACACACACACAAACATACACAAATAAATGAATAAAATAAAGCAGTTGGAAGCCACCCGTGTAGAATCTGTGGTTCACGTTTCTGGGTCATTGTTTTGCTGTCGTTTATTGCATTTGTTCTATTGAAAGGTGTCCCGGGGCCACGTGGAGGTAACGGTCCGATGAACTAACACAACCGCATCCTCTGTGTAAGGCTGCGACGCATTTCTGACGTCCCTTAACTGAACGCACTCCTCAACACAGATTGGATACATGACAATTGAAAACCTTACGCATATTTCATTTCATATTTAAAACGGTATGTGGGAAAAATGACATGTGGTGTAATATATGTCATATGACATAATTCAACTTCACACTATCACTTTTGAAAGGCTAGTGTAAAGGTTAAAAAATACTGGTTGGCAGATTTCTTCCCGTGTGTGTGTGTGTGTGTGTGTGTGTGAGAGAGAGAGTGTGTGTGTCTGTTTGCAGGACGGTGAGGCCAGTGTGCGACCGTCGGGGAGTCGGAAGGGAAAGCGCAGCTGACAGAGGAGGCGGCCATGACGGCCGTCCGGGCCTAAAGCCCACTGCTTAGTGTCATCCTGCTAATGGAGGCGCTGACAGGTCGAGTCCCTCGCCGCCTCCAACTGTCCCCCGCCGGAAAAACTAAAACGAACACATCTCACACACACACACACACACACACACACAAAAACCTGAGGGCTGCCCTCACAGATGAAGATCCGTTGCAGCCGGTGGCTCCATTGGCAGAGAAATGGTTCGGGCTTTGCCTCCGGAGGAAAACCTCCGTCCACCTCAGAAACCCAATCAGTGCGCGTTCACTACTCGCGCGTGAAATTTTATTTTTATTTCTTGTCATGGTGTCCACAGCCAAACACACACAACCCCTCCCGTAGTCAAATAGCATGCAAATCAGAGGCCGTGGCTCCGGATCTGTGGCCTCAGTGTGGTTGTGTGGCACATTAAAAGCCACAAAGACCAACTCAAAGAAGACCATAATATTGATGCGTATACAGAGCTTATAATTGGTCGTTTTTTGACTTTTATTTTGAAATCAAATAAAAGCGCTAAAAAGAGGAAAAAGTCGTTTTTTGCTAGACTTATTATTTCTTTACTTATCTGGTATAACAGCGGGTTCCAACATACAGATGGTACTATATGAATGAATGAATAAATAATATATCTATTTATGGATACCAAGGACAAATAAACACAGTCACCACAGGTCTCACCTTAAAACCGTGTGTGCGGTTCCTGCGGTGGCTATTTTTAAAGTCATTGACATTACAATTCATGAATGCAATGAAGAAGAAAAAAAAAAACATTTTGGGGGGAGTGGATTGTGACAGCCTCCTGTGAAAACTTTTTTTCAGACTTCCCTTGAAAGACTCGGTGACCCCTCGTGTTGCAGTCACAGAGGCAGAGTAGAGTCTTTATTCTGATATGACTCCGCTGCAGGATGGAGAGAGTTTCACAGCGTCGCCTGAAAGGAGTCCGGGACATTCCACAGCATGGAGCGACTCTCAGATCAGAATCAGCCGCACAGCCAGTGACAGGCGTTCTTTTTTTTTGGGGGGGGGGGGGGGGGGGGGGGGAGAGTGAGAACATTGGGTGACATTCATACTCCGGCGCAGTTACATAAGGACGGAAAGAAACATGAGCCAGGAGAATACATCTACGGAGGAAATGATGCCACCCTCGTCATCTGCTGCATTTTTACAATATTATGATTTCCATTTCCATTTTTTTTTCTTTCATTTCATAATTTCCTAGAACAATGTTTGAACTTAATTAGGAGAAATCATTTTCATTAGGACATATTTCACACCTGCTGAGGCCCGACAGGTCCAGCTGGTGTTGTGTCCCCGGTTGCTAGGCAACACACTGTTTGTACAAGTAAGAGTTCGCCTCGCCCACCAAACTAAACTTAAAAGAGGAAAACACAAGTCAAAAGAAATGATGAATACATTTCCCGCCGGCCGAAATACGGAGAATTTGGCAAACTTCATCTTCCAGGTTTCATCCGGACCCTTTTGTGAGATTTTAGCAATTGACCAATCCCCGCAAACCACAAGTAAAGTAGAAATGAACCGAACGTTTCAGCTTTCAGATGAAACCACAATTCCACATCCCTTGTTGGAACGCCACTCCACGCAAACTTTTCATCCGCTATTTCGGGAGCAGGGTGAGAATCGATTATCTCCCGTATCGATCGGACGCCGCTGTCCGTCTCGAACATTTGTTGTGTGAGCGTGTGTGTGCGTGCGTGTTGGCTCCTCTGGCTGCGGCTTCACATCCTCCCTCGGCGTATCGACGTCTGGTCGCTGCGCCGAATACAAAGGAGGTGTGGGAGTCGCTGCGGATGACCTGCAGAGAGATACAGCTCCGCTACGGAGATGTTTGATCCTCAATAAAAACCCTAGAAGAAGAACACTTCCCTCATGTATTTATATGGAAATCCATAGGATGATAGATGAGGGCATAGCAGGTTTTTCGAATGCGCAGTGGTCACATGATTCAGGAGATGGTAATGAGCCACGTTGGTTTCATTTAAAAGGAAAATATTCAATAAAAATCCTTTAATGGCCTGATTGGCCTTAAAAAATAAAACCTGTGATCCCACCATCGTATCTTTTCTCTTTGCATTACTTTTTGAGTTGTACGGCCCCTCAAAACTTATCCTCCGCCTACGTAGCCTAAAACAGTTGCCGTTTTAATTTGAAAATCCCGGGATTGCGCTCGGCAACACTCCCTTCCTGTTGGGGTCTAATTAATGCACAGGGAGCATCTGCTGATGTGACTTCCCCAACGAGAAACCTCCAAATATGTGTAATTGTTACATTTGCATAAAACAGAAAAAAAAAGGCTACAAAGTCACCTCAAAGACTTTAGATACACCTCATCAGTCCAAATTCTATAAATAGAGATACATTCGTTTCCTGTGCAGTCAATGTAGAATGTCACAGTCAGAGAGGGACAACATCTCTCGGTCCAGCATGATGAATTCAACCCGAGTGTGTGTTGGAATTGTGTTGATGGCAAAAAAAAAAAAACTGCTGATTTCCACAAAAATAAATAAAAAAAACTGAACTGTGCGTGAAGTTTGCCAAAGAGCAGATGGACACTCCACATCACTGCTGTGAAAATGTGTTGTGGACTGATTAAAAACTAATCTTGAATAGAACATGCAGCTCTACATATGGTGTAAAATTGGTGCATTCAGAGCTAAAAAAAAATAAATAAATAAAATGGACACGCTGACGATTTGTCGCCTCCGGGTCTGAACAGCTCGACGTCGTCCAGGGGAAAAAATGAAAGCCAGGGTTTTATCGAAGGTGTTTTACGGGATGGGATGGTGTCAGGGTGATGTCGCTGAGGTAAATCTAAAGATGGAGCCCCTAAAAAAATATACTGTGGAATAAAACATCTCCCAGGACTGAGAAGAAGAAAAAAAAAAAAAAAAAAGCTCCAAGAGTCTTTTAAGGACGGGGATCTTAAAGACTTCAGGGATGCTTGATTGGTTCACACCTGTCGTTGCCGTGGCAACTGCAACATGAGGTTTTAATACTTAAAGGTCACAGCAAAAAAAAAAAAAAAAAGGAAACCTGGCAGCTGCAAAACAAACTACTGTGCTTTTGATAAAGGAATCAGGAGAGTGAATCATCCTGAGTGCCCACATGATCTGAATAAATCAGTGAGCTTCCAAAATTGTTATTTTTGAATATAATCTGCACTTATTACACATGTACACCTGTACATGTCCAGATCATCTTAGAATAAAAAAGGCTCCACTCACTGTGTGACCACAGTTGTTTCATAAAAGTGTTCAAAACTCCATCAAAAGTCCAAAAATCAAAACCTCTTCACTCTAACTGGGTCACATGGACAATATTTCATCACATAGAGGCTTGTGAGCGGCATTAGAATCCACGCACTGTGTGTGACCCACACACACTGGCACGAAGAGGGCCCCGGGAGCAAAACTTCCCCAAAACCCAGTCTGCAGAAGAAAAAAAAAAGAAGAATTGAAAATGGAGGTGTGGCTTCCTGGTAATAAAGTGTGTGTGTGTGTGTGTGTGTGTGTGTGTGTGTGCAGTGGAGGTGCTTATAACTCCTGACCCTATTCAATTAATTAAGCCACAGCTTATCCTAAAGGTGGGAGGGGGAGAGAGAGAGATAGAGAGAGACGGGGACCAAAAAAAAAAAAAGGAGCGTGTTGGTAGTCCCTGTGAAAGCTCCTCGGTGATGAGGCACACGGAAAAAAAAAGGAATAACTTATTAAATTAGTGTCGGTCTCCATGGGACGCACCATAATTGTCCTCCATGTCATTAAATTCAGTCTTTCACCGCGCTCTGCAGCCGGGCCCACCTGAGAGCCCCTCAGACAACCATATTTGCCCACACGCACACACACACACACACACGTATTACTCGTAACAAAAGCATGGGTGTGTGTGTGTGTGTGTGTGTGAAGGTGAACGCACACAATTGCTTTTTGTTTTTGAATTGAAATCTTATATAGTGTGTAAATGTCAGGACATATGTACAGTATATATATATATATATTAAAATATATATCTATATTAATATATAATATAGTTTAGTAGTAGTAGTAGTAAGGCAGTACAAATAATACTTCTATATCGTTTTTTCTACTTCATGAACTCCAATGTAAAATTCAAATTTTGGCGCTTTGTATACAGTGATATCATTTTTGGTGGTTTGTTGCGTCATCACTAGGAAACGAGGAGTTTGTTCACTTGAAGCGAAAAGTGATTATTGGGATCTGGAATTGGATGACGAATCTTTTTATTATTATCTGCTGTGAGTTTTGGCTTCAACAACCATCCTGCCCTGTTTTCTATATTGGGTCTCCTCGTGTGTGTGTGACACGATGAGGAGTAATGGCCTTTTAAATGGAAATATCCAGCTGAGGGAGGCTGTGATTCAGACTTGCTTTTAAGCAGCTCCTCCCCTGTGGGGATCCGACAAGCATCCGTACTGTTCCTCTCCTAATCCGCTAAAAGTCAGATGAGCTAAATGCTTTTTCTTTTTCCTTTTTTCCCCGTGCCAAAAATCTGCTTTGCAGTTTTTTTTTTTGTACCACACATTTGCATGAGGGGGTGCTCAATGATGATCCAGAAGGGCCCAAAGACTGGTGGGAGGGTGGGGGGGGGGGGCTTAGAGATGTGATTTGCCATCACATGATCCTCAGCAAGGATGGAGTGTGATATCGTATTATTGAATCTGAATCCACGTCTGAATCGGGATTATTAAAAACGGAATCATTCCAAATTCCTTCTCGGGCTATTTTAAGTTCCTTTATTTGGGGAACGACAACATCCTCAAATAAAATGTACGGCCTCCAACTCATCTCTACTATTTTTATGTGAGTATATACAAAGGTTCCAATAAGTCTGGCCTCTTTAAATCATGCAAACAACAGAATCAGTCATTTCAAATGTGATTGATGGACCAAATATTAGAGACAACAGTTTTTTTTTTTTTTTTTATCATCAGCACCAGGTTCTGACTGCAGTTTTTCTATTTAACAAAGCAAAGCTAACTTTATTTTTAAAGCCCACGAAATATTCTCATTGTAGCGTGCGTTTGTGTTTCTCCTCATATAGCAAGTGCCTATCATCGTCATTCAGAGGTTAATATTGTTAAATTTTGAATTGGGGTCATCGCTGTGATATCTGTTGCCTTGGCGACGGAAGCGTTTTGGAAAATGATCCAGATGAGGCTGAAGGAAAAAAAAAAAAAAAGGAAACTGTCGGTGACTGGGGAGCATCCCTCTAATAAAACCACTGCTTTCCTCTCTTTGCGTGTCGTCGCACCGTGTTTGTCGAGCTGTGGGTGAGACGTGATGTGATAAAAGCTGAGAAAATGTCAAACAGAGAGAGAGAGAGCGAGAGAGAGAGAGAAGAACTTCATAGTTTAGACAGAGAGAGAGAGAGAGGGAGGGGGGAGAGAGGAATGTGTGATAATAGATGAAAGTAGAAAAAAGGATGAAGAATGTTGAGAGGAGTGACTGCGACCTATAAATGTTTTAAAAAGTTGGACAATGTGGCTCAAACAAAAAACAAAAATAGATAAATAAAGAGGAGGACGAGTTGATAATGAGGAAGAGTCTAGAAACAGTAGTTTAAAGACTTTATTCATTGGATCTGTGACACGCACACACACACACACACAGACAGAGGGGGAAACAGACACATCATGTTCATTAGCATAGCTAATTAGCCACAATGCAACAATAATTAATTACAAAAAAAAGGGAGATATTTAAATGAATTATTGATTACATTAATTAATTCAGAGGGGGGTTAACGGGGTAATTAAGAGAAATGTTAAATGTGCGGGTAATTGGGTGAGGGGTCGGAGGAGGAGGAGGAGGAGGAGGAGGAGGAGGGAGCCCGTCACACGGCTCGTCAGCGGAGATGTTGCCATCGCACTAACGACTTCTCATTGATCAGCCTCCTCTGAGTCAGGTTGTTGCCGGGCGGACGCACAGCAGCGGCCCACCAAGGCTCATCCACTCATCCTCCTCTTCCTCCTCCTCTGGGGGGGCGGTTTGTTTTTCACACCTTTGTCCGATGACCGATGACTCTAAGAAGGAAGTCCTTCAAAAACAAACAAACAGCGGTGAAAGTGGCGGTTGCGCACACACACACACACACACACACAGACACACACACACACACACACACACAGACTTTGATCTGACCCGGTTTAAAAAAATTTTTTATTTTTTTATTTACGGTGGGGTCAAGTGGAAAGACATGATGGATTTTCTCCGTCGTGTCCACGGAGGCTTCAGCAATGAGGTTTCTTGTGTTTTTGTACTTGAACGCATCTCTGCATCTGGGAAATAGAGGAGAAGAAGAAGAGGGGAGACGTTCATCCATTCTTTTTTGGAACTGTATCGGCAGCTCGAGAGTCAGGACACACCAACGCTGGCTTTGTCCGTCGTTTCACGTCCTAGGTTGGAGAAAAAGGAGAATGATTCAGTTCCCCGTGTTAAAAAAATGAAGATTATTGGAGAAGGTTGCTCACCCTTTTTATATGATTTGATATCTTGTCCAAATCTGCATCATTTGAGACTGTGGGAGGAAGCCGGAGAAGCACTGCATCATAAAATGTCAAAATCTGCTCCCTGCATTAACCTCATCTGCTTTTATTTTTGTGTCTTTCTTTGGACGCACAACTTCACAATGGAAGCACTCGAGGCTCTCGCCTGCCAGCGACGGATCGTATATTTTTATTTTTTTGTCATTTGATCTTTTGTTCCGGAGCTGAATTTGGGTCACCAGCAGAGATTTTATTATTTTTTTTTTTTTTTTTTTTTACGAGGTCAAATGAAGTCATGCAGCTTCTCGTTAATAACACCACATTTTTTTTCCTCCTTTCATTAGAAGAAGATTTTTTTTATTTTTTATTCCTGCATGATGAGCTCTCTTTGCTCCTCTAATGATTGACATCACATGCCTGACAGCATTTCGTTGTAATATACGTGTTCAGGGACATGTTGGCTGGCAACACAGTTTCTCCTCCACAGTTTGCTTCCCAAACTATATTTTAACTTAAGGCTCAAGGAATACTAAATAAAAAGACACGGAATATAAAAATCAATAAATCAGTGCCAATCAATTGATCACACACACCTTTTGTTTTGGAGGTTGCATTTGAAAGTGTTGGTTCGTCCAAGAGCTGGATTTGAACAGAGCTTCACCTCCAACTTGACAAGCCAAAGGATAAATGGATGGAGCGAGCGAGAGAGAGAGAGAGAGAGAGGGCGATCGGATCGAGTGGGAATAGGGGAATAGATATGCAAGGTAACTCAATTAAGGGAGGCAATTTACCACCCTCCCCTCTTGCCCTGCAAGAACTAGAGCAAGAGAAGCCACAACTGTGTCAGAGGACAAATGGAAGACGGAGAGAACGAACAAGGACTCGGAGAAAAAAAAAAAAAAACTGTTCTTACAAATTGAAAAGAGGCTGGTTGGATGTCAGGCGGCAGAAACGCATTCGGAAAAGAAAAGAAAAGAGTAACATGAAAAACATCTGTGAGGAAAATGACGTTCATTATTTATCGGATCTGAGCAGTCAGTCGTCTGAGCCACAATGCAAACATCCACTTTCTTCTTGGAGTGGCACACTTTATGGCACAAAGAAGAAGCGCAGCTGCGGCATTTGAATCCAATCGAAAAAAATGAGTATTTCCATATGTTGGAGTGAAGCACTCAGAGACTGTGAGGTCAGTGAGTGTGTTACAGGTTTGTTGTTGGCTTTATATGAAATGTGTCTGGGAGAGCGGCCAACACCGTTTTAAATTTAAATATGGAGCGGTTTTATTTGATGATTTGTGTGGCGCTGAGGACAAACCTCCTGTGTTATTCCAAAATTTAAAAAAAAACTATTAAAATATTGGCTTTTTAATGTTTGAAGCCACCCAGTAAAGTGACTTATTTGACATAGGCGGAAAAAGCCACTGATTCATTCATTCATTTCATTTCCATTCACATTTAAATAGTGAAGTTATTTCACATCTGAATAAACCCAGCAGCTTCAGTAATGCACCCCTTAACTATAAACGAGACTTTTTAATTGTCCTTTAACCTAAATCAAACTGTCAGATGAGAACACTGAACCGTGAACTGTATTTATTATGTTCACCTTGAACGCCCCATCTACATAAACTAGGTTGTTCAAAGAATGTTTATTTTTAATGTAATATACATGTGCTATAACTTGATTTCATGTCTTCATCAATCTCATTTATTTTCCCTTATCTCAGCCTTATAACACACACACACACACACACACACACACACTCATCCATCCCCTCTCCTCTGTCCTCATGTCGGGCTCTAAATAATGATGCGGCCGTCTTAAATCTCAGCCGGCGAGTGAGAATGAATTTGTGCGGCCGGCCTCACAGATGGAACCTTTCAGCGGATCATTCTATTTATGTTCCAATCCAATCCAGCCTTGACTCTCTCTCTCACCATTACTCTCATTCTGGATGATGGCCACCTGCTTGTCTGCTCTAAATGGAGACTATATTTATATGTACCTCAATGAAGTTTCAAAGTGAATGTGAACATTTTCTTTCAATGCATCACACACACACACACACACACACACCATCACAAAGAGAGAAATAATGACTTCAGTGCAATTTAATGCACAGCGGTGAGCGGCTGTCCCACTTTTAAATCACAGCTTTTCACTTTTGAACGTACTGTGATTTTTTAAATGATGCATATGCATCCTGCATGGCTTTTATAGTTCCCCGTTGAAGGTATATTTATGATAATTACGTTTTTTTAACATCGTCTCCACTACAAAATAACTCGAGGTTTCATCACCACGAGCGTCTGATTTTTGGATATAAACTGATTGTCACCGTGGGGATTTCTCTTTGTGCCAATGACAAAGCAGCATTTAACCCCTAAGTCCCGCCCATAACCAGGAACCCTGAGCGAGGTCAAAGTTCAACCATGAAAAGACGAGAAGAAACATTTTATGTTTTTTTTTTTTTTCACACCAGCACCAAATTTCAAACTTCACTAAAAATGCAAAAGTGAGAGAGTTTGACGTCCATCTGCATCCTCCCTTTCTCTCCATCCTCACTCTCTCCATCTGTCTCTCCTCGTCCTCTCTCTCTCTCTCTCCGTCGTGGTGGGGAGCCTGGTGTTGGCTCCACACCGTCTGCTGACTGAAGCTCACATCGCTCGAGTGATGCCATGATGGCAGTAACGTTCCAAACGCCGCGTGTGTGCGCGTGTGTGTGTGTGTGTGTGTGTGTGTGTGTGTGTGTGAAGGTATGCATTGCGTTGCTGTGTGTGCGCGTCCCCCCCCCCCCCTTCCAAGTTAGCGCACATGTGGCTGGAGGAGCAGACGAGTCTTCGACAGTTGCTGTTGTTTTTTGGGTTCCGTGTTGTTTTTGTGTTGTTTTTTTTTTTGTTGTTAAAAATTAAAGCCGGTGGAAGCGTGTTTGTCTTTTAACGTGTCACACGCCGTCTGTGGAATGGGATTGTGGAGTGGAGCTAAATGAGCCGAAAGGTAACGGGAGAAAAAACCTGACAGCTTCCAGACAGCGGGCTGTCAGCGTGTGACACGGCGCTCCAGCTCCAAACACCATCAGCTGGATGGAGCCATGTTCCACCTCTCCTCAAAACTTTCATTTGTGTGGGTGCGTGTGTGTGCGTGTGTGTGTGTGTGTGTGTGTGTGTGCGCGCATCGGATTCACGAGGTGTCAGCGCGCTGCCCCTGGTATCCTCTCAAACTCTCTCCAAATCTCAAACAACGTGCAGAAGCTTTTGTGTTCCCCCCCCCCCCCCCCTCTCAAACAACGTGCAGAAGCTTTTGTGTTTCCCCCCCCCCCTCCTCCCCCCAAGTTGTGTAGCCGCTCCAAAGTGTGAATTACTCCGGCTAAGTGCAATTACTTTGCTGACAACTTGCGCATTGTGCGCCGTGAACAAATGAGGAGGGAGTAATTCAAGGTTGACACGAAAAAACAACCAAAAGAAAAAACACTTCTTCTAACAGCTTCAAGTGAACTGGTTATCAAGACGTTGTCGGAGGCCACACAAACAAATGCACGGACACGGGAGTAATACAAAGTTGTGGAGAGCTAGTCATCGCTAGGTGCTGTTTATTCCCCTCTCTCTGATAAATAAAGTTTATTTAACAAAGAAGAATTCATCCGAAAAAAAATAATAATAATAATAAATAAGTTATAAACCTGAAGAGACAAAGGAGACGATGATAAAAAAAAAAGTACAGTGTGATATTCATGACTAATTAACTTTTCGCAGCAAGTCAATGCGTCTGCAGACCTGCAAATATTCCAACATGCTAAACATTGTATGTTGTTAACATGTGTTAATTAGCGCAAAACACAACATTGGGGGATCTCTTAGTTTTGCAGGTTATAAACCAAATTAACTTTTTGGTACCTTGTGATATGAAACAAGATTAAAACTCACTGAGGTATTTCTTCAATATTTGAGGTGATATTTTCTTTCTGTTTATTGATTATTATTTTGACTATGATTATGAATAACATTATTGTTGTTATTATTATTATTATTTATAAACCATTCTCAATATGAAATAAATCTTCTTTCAAGTAAAGGCTGATAGAGCGTGTCACATTTTTTTTCACACAGCACGTTATAGAAAACCTGGCTTTGCTATATTTTGTTAAATATAAACGTACAGCCGTGAATAAAAAACAGGTTAATCGGAGAAACTGACCTCGTAGAACACCATTTTCCATCCTTGAAAAATTAAAGTGGTCAGTATTGTTGAGTTTTTCAAAAAGGAAACGCAGCAAGCAACCCCTCTAATAATGATTTTTTTTTTTTTTTCCTTATTTTAAATTCTTTCTCAAAGTGTCATTTAGCCATCAGAACCCCCAGGTGCCGGGATTTTGTGCTTATAGCTGCGACCTCACTAATGGGGTTATCCAGCAGCTCATTCTCCTAGAGTTATTATTTTTCTCAGATGTATATAAAGTGGGAAAAAATGTCCGGAATGTAGTACGCTTGTGTTTGCATTAAGCTCCACTCTCAGTTCATCTGATTTGATTCTCAAAGTCCACATGTTGGAGTGACTGAGTTTTTCTCTTTTGTAAGAAGTTTCTTTTTTTTTTTGTCCTTTAACACTTGAATATTGGAACCAATATTTTATTTTTTTTATCTCCATTTTCGGAGAACCGCAGGATCACTGATGCATGATCTGAAATTTGGATGCTTCCCACTGAGCCAGAAATAAGTAAAAAAAAAAATATATATATATATATATATTCCATTCTGGAGGAGGTCTGCTTTACGCAGGAATTGAGGAGAACGAGTGGCCTAGTTTTAGGTTGGATTGTGATTTTTGGGGGGGAGAGTCTGAGCTGCTGGAGACAACAGTTGACTTTAATAGTCATACGACGGAGCATAAATATTCATGCATGATATATATATATACACATATTCCCCATATATGAGGCGTAACATATTGGCCCATTTTATCCGTCTTAACATCCAACTCATGCTCACGGCCGTCATTTGTGCTTTACAACGCTTCCATTTTCATTTTTTCCCACACAGCACAGCTATCTGAAACATTTTCTCTTTTTCTGTTCTCGTTCAAGCGAACAGGAGGAGCTGTTTGGTTTCAAATGAGACCACGCTCTCTGGTCCCCGTAGCTTGACTACACTTGATTGACTTTCATGCTGTTATCTCCTCGTCTAATTATCTTATGGGTGGAACTGATTTTTTTTTTTTTTTTTTTATACCTCCGATACGGCCACTCCACACCACTCAGCGACAGGCAGTAATTACCGGTTGTGTGGCTGTATTTTCTAAAGCCCCAAAGATTTGCGTGTGTCCGTGTTTCCGCGTTCACCCTGGATTAGCGTGTGCAGTTGCACATACCAAGAGCCCCTGACTCCAGCCTCTCTCTCTCTCTCTCTCTCTCTCTCTCTCTCTCTCCAGCTATCGGAGCAGACAGTGATGCATGTCTGACCGCACCGCTGACTTTATGGGACTTGATTTAGAAAATCTCTTCTTGGAGTCGATTCATGTTTCTCCCCGAGCGGCCCCACCGAGTGTGAGGCTCCCACAGTCTGCAGACAGCCTGAATCATGCACTTTGTGTGTGTGTGTGTGTGTGTGTCTACACATGGAAGCGTGTGTGTTGGCGTTTCAGCACAGCATACGCAGCCAGCACGGCTCTGGAGGACCACTCCGTCCAACGTGTGTTTGTGTGTGTGTGTGTGTGTGTGTAGTGTCGGAGTTGTTCACTGGGGGGAGCCATCGCTCTGACATCAGCTGCTCTCTCTCTGGCTCTCTCTCTCCATTAATGAGTGAACGCAGTGAGTTACTGCAGCCACAGTCAGAAATGACACACTGTTCAAATACTATAAAAGTGTATATTTTACTATATTTATTCATGGTGGCTAGGTTACATAGGCTCTATGTTATTATTTTGCTTTTATAATGTTGCACCTTGCTTTGGAGCTTTTAAGGCTTTTAAGACTTCAGTGAAGCTTTGATGGGGACATTATTCTCTTGTGATGCACGTGCACTTTCATTATACTGCGTTTTTTTTTTTCCATTTTGGCATATACGTGTTGGGTTTATTGGGCAGAGCAGTGGTGCACCGTGTTACTGCTGTCTCTCCGGGATACGTGAGCCATCCATCTGCAGTCAGGACCACGTGCGGCAGTGGAATGATCCATGGTAAGCGATGGGAATGGACTTTTTGTAAATCATCTGTCACATTTAAATCACGTTTGGAACGAGCTCTGCTGTGCCACTGCTCAGTGGCTGGGAGGGAGGGAGGGGGGGGAGGGGTGTAGATAAAAAACAATCCATTCTTTCTGATTATTGTCTGATTTTAGTTTTCGAATGAGGGAGCCCTGGAGAAAAAATGGTTCGAGAACGGGATGGGTCCGATAAATGGTAAAGGGCCACAACTCATATCAGGACAACTCAAAAGAAACGGCCACTGCACACGTCAGTCCACCCACGAACAAAAGCGCCTCGCTTCTGACGGTGTCACAGGTGTTTTTAAGCGCTGCTCATCACAGAGACACAGGTGAGTCTCGTTGTGCTCCGATCGGTGGGTGGAGCTAACTTGGAGACAAGTGAGGGACCCACACACACACACACACCCCCCAGCTCAACACCGTGGAGACGTGTCCACAATATTAAACAGTTATTCATTAGTTGTAGTTGTATATGGAAGAAAGTCTTTTCATAAATAAATATTCGAGAGTTTTGTGTGTGTGTGTGTGTGTGTGTGTGTTTTGCTCCTCACGCAGCGTTTTGGCTGCTCTCTGTGAGAGCCATATTGATTGTGTCTCCCTCTGTCCATCCATCCCCTGCCCTGCGCACGTCTCTCCATAAACAAACACACGCGCACATCTCCAGCCTGATGTCCCCGTGCTCCACTGGAACCAGCAGGGGTCGCGTGAGCTCCGTGTCTGCGTGTGTGTGTGTGCGTGTGCGTATGTGTGTGTGGGGGGGGGAGAGGGTAAAAAGGTAATAACCTCGCTACTACTGGGTTTAATTATAGCTCAGCGCTGAGAGCTGCACGTGAATGAATGAATGAATGGCCCGTGATTCACTGCATACATATCACAACATTTGCATCCATTAACCCGCCAGGCCCGGCCTGTCCTCAGGCTGAGAAACAAGTCAACAAGCCATCACCCACTGGTTCATTAGATGAATGGGTTCTTTTTTTTTTCTTTTTTTTTTCAGGTGGCAACCAAGTCCAGGATCTACGGGGTTAAAAAGTAATAAATGTCCATCTCTTCTCGTCTTTTCTCCAGCGTCAGGTTTTTATGGAGAGAAACCGGTCCGATAGAGAGAGGGAGAGAGAGAGAGAGAGAGAGAGAGAGAGAGAGAGGGGCCAAGGGGGAGGGTGACGGGCAGCCCTGCCAGCCAATCAGGAGAGAGCTATCAGCGTGATTTACAGCCGCGAGGGCAGAGAGAGGGAGGCGCGATGCGGGGGGAGGAATGGGTAGAGAGATGGAGAGAGAGAGAGAGAGAGAGAGAGAGGAAAAAAGAACCCGCAAATTGTTGAGTGAACAGCATCAGTGGAGTGTGGAGTGGAGGAGATCGCAGTGAGGACGCAGCATCCAGAGCGCAGAGAGCCACTCCGGGTCCAGATCAGAAACTCACCCTCTCTGAGCGGAGGACCAGCTATCTATAGAGAGAAAGAAAACAAACACGCTGCTGTGGTGCGTTTTGTTGGCTGTGGATTATTTTTTTTCGCCATTCCTTTCCTTGTGGTCCAACTCTTTCCAAGCCTGGTTTCACGGCTCCGCAGGCGCAGAGGAGGAGCGCAGCAGCTTCTCCGGGACCCAGCTGAAAATACGCAAAGAGAGTGGAGCTCCTGTAATCATAATCTCCGCTCCTTCAACATTCTCGTTTCTTTTCCCGCCTCTACCGCCAGAATGCCTTTCTGTTGAGGGGACACCGCTTTTGCTGGACGCCGTGCGCATGGTGGGAGAGTTTTTACGCGTTTTGGAGACTTTTAACACACGGACTGACATGGCTGATGGAAACTGAGAGTCGCTGCGTCCGCACAGGATAACGAGCTTTACGGTCTTTGGCACCGAAGTGCACTTGTTTCTCCGGCGATGATTGTGCTCGTGCTCGCGCTGTTTATCACGGATGGCGTGCTCGCGCAGATACGCTACTCCGTGCCGGAGGAGGCGGACCACGGCACCTTGGTGGGGAATATCGCGGAGGACCTGGGGCTGGACCTCACCAAGCTGGCGTCCCGCCGCTTCCAGGTGGTGCCCAGCTCCCGGACGCCGTACCTGGAGGTGAACCTGGAGAACGGCGTCCTGTTCGTGAACGAGAAAATCGACCGCGAGCAGATCTGCAAGCAGAGCGTCAGCTGCCAGCTCAACATGGAGGTGTTCCTGGAGAACCCGCTGGAGTTGTTCCGCGTGGAGATCGAGGTGGTGGACATCAACGACAACCCGCCCAGCTTCCCGGAGACGGACATCACGGTGGAGATCTCGGAGAGCGCGACCCCAGGCACGCGCTTCCCGCTGGAGAGCGCGTTCGACCCGGACGTGGGCTCCAACGCGTTGCGCACCTACGACATCACCACCAACAACTACTTCTACCTGGACGTGCAGACCCAGACGGACGGGAACAAGTTCGCGGAGCTGGTGCTGGAGAAGCCCCTGGACCGGGAGCAGCAGGCGGCGCACAGGTACGTGCTGACGGCGGTGGACGGCGGGCAGCCGCCGCGCACCGGCACCGCGCTGCTGGTGGTCAAAGTGCTGGACTCCAACGACAACGTGCCGGTCTTCGATCAGCCCGTGTACACGGTCAGCCTCCCGGAGAACGCGCCGGTGGGCACGCTGGTCCTCCAGCTCAACGCCACCGACATCGACGAAGGGCTGAACGGGGAGGTGGTGTACTCCTTCAGCAACCACATCTCCGCGCGCGTCAAGGAGCTGTTCAGCATTGACCCGCGCACCGGGCGCGTGGAGGTGCGCGGCGAGGTGGACTTCGAGGAGAGCGGCCTCTACCAGATCTTCGTCCAGGCCAAGGACCTGGGGCCCAACGCGGTGCCGGCGCACTGCAAGGTGCTGGTCAAAGTCACCGACGCCAACGACAACGCGCCGGAGATCACGTTCAGCACCGTCACCGAGTCCGTGAGCGAGAAGGCGGCGCCGGGCACCGTGATCGCGCTGCTCAGCGTCACGGACCGGGACGCGGAGGAGAACGGCCAGATCAACGTGGAGATCCTGGGGGACGTCCCGTTCAAGCTCAAGACGTCCTTCAGGAACTACTTCACCATCGTCACCGACGGGCCCCTCAACCGCGAGCAGGTGGAGTCCTACTCGGTGACGGTGGTGGCGCGCGACAAGGGCACGCCGTCCATCACCACCAGCAAGTCCATCCGCGTGCAGGTGTCCGACGACAACGACAACGCGCCCACTTTTACGCAGAGCGTCTACGACGTCTACGTGACGGAGAACAACGTGCCAGGGGCGTACATCCACGCCGTGACGGCCCTGGACCCAGACGCGGGCCAGAACGCGCTCATCAGCTACTCCATCCTGGAGTGTGACATCCAGGGCATGTCTGTGAAGACCTACGTGTCCATCAACGAGGAGACGGGCTACCTGTACGCCCTGCGCTCCTTCGACTACGAGCAGCTGAAGGACTTCAGCTTCATGGTGCAGGCCAAGGACGCCGGCACCCCGGAGCTCTCCTCCAACGCCACCGTCAAAGTCATCATCGTGGACCAGAACGACAACGCCCCCGTGGTGTTGGCGCCCCTGGGGAAGAACGGGACGGCCCGGGAGCCCCTGCCCCGCTCGGCCGAGCCGGGCTACCTGGTGACCCGCATCGTGGCCATGGACGCGGACGACGGCGAGAACGCCCGGTTGTCCTACAGCATCCAGAGGGGCAACGAGAACGGCATGTTCCGGATGGACTGGAGGACCGGCGAGCTCCGGATCGCCCGGCGGGTGTCCGCCAAGCGTGACCCCCACCAGCTCTACGACCTGCTCATCGAGGTGCGCGACCACGGCCAGCCGCCGCTGTCCTCCAGCGCCAGCGTCCTGGTGGTGCTGGTGGACAGCGTGGCGGAGGGCCACGGCGGCGGCGGCGGCGGCGCCGGGGACCGCTCCGGCTCGGCCAAGGCCAAAGAGGGCACGCTGGACCTGACCCTCATCCTCATCATCGCCCTGGGCTCCGTCTCCTTCATCTTCCTGCTGGTGATGATCGTGTTGGCCGTGAGGTGCGCGACCACGGCCAGCCGCCGCTGTCCTCCAGCGCCAGCGTCCTGGTGGTGCTGGTGGACAGCGTGGCGGAGGGCCACGGCGGCGGCGGCGCCGGGGACCGCTCCGGCTCGGCCAAGGCCAAAGAGGGCACGCTGGACCTGACCCTCATCCTCATCATCGCCCTGGGCTCCGTCTCCTTCATCTTCCTGCTGGTGATGATCGTGTTGGCCGTGCGGTGCCAGAAGGACAAGAAGCTCAACATCTACACCTGCCTGACCAGCGACTGCTGCCTGAGCTGCGGCGCCTGCTGCTCCCAGCAAGGCCGGGCGCGCAAGAAGAAGCTCAGCAAGTCCGACATCATGCTGGTGCAGAGCACCGTCAACGTCAGCGGACCCGGGACCTCCCAGGTCCCCGTGGAGGAGTCCGGCACCTTCGGCTCCCACCACCAGAACCAGAACTACTGCTACCAGGTGTGTCTGACCCCGGAGTCGGCCAAAACCGACCTCATGTTCCTGAAGCCGCGCAGTCCGTCCAGGAGCGCCGACAGCGACCACAACCCGTGCGGGGCCATCGTGACGGCGTACGCGGACCAGCAGCCTGACATCATATCCAACGGCAGCATTCTATCAAACGAGGTGAGACCCCCGCCCAGCCCCAGAAAAAAAACCCCATTCCCATTAGGGTCTGCCTGTGACTCCATCCCAAAGCCATTACCGCCCCCCCTTCCTCATCGAGCGCTAACACCTACACAACGCTGCCACGTCCTCAGATTGATTCCAAAGCAAACGCCGCGATTATGAGGCCACTGGTTGCAGACATTTTGCCTTCAGCATTCCTCAGAGGGCTCAGCTGCCAAATGTGGAGTTATTGCATCATTAATGTACATGTTCACATCCCACATCTATGGCAATTTCGAAAAAAAAAAAAAAAAATACACGAGGTTTATGGAACATAATGTATGGCGGCTCAGCGGCCGCTGGTGGCTGTGGGTGCAGCTTTGCGTGTGTGTGTGTGTGTGTCTGTGTGTGTGCGGGTGTCCCCGAGGAGTGTTTGCATTAAACACAATGGTCACCATGTTGCTGAGTTGCAGTAGAAGAAAGATGCGTCCCCTCAGCCTGAGTCGGTGCAACACTCCAGGCCCGGCAAATCTGTCCAGCGCATTCCTTCATTGTGTTTAAAAAAATGGTGTGACAAAAAATTAAAAAACACAGACAACACCTACTCACGCACGCACACACCTCATCGGATGTGGATGATTTGTGTAGGACAGGTTGGTTTTGTGCCACATCCGGCTGATTGTTTGTTTTTCGACCTTTTGTACGTGTTGTGTGATGTTACGCAAAATGTTAAAGAAACACACACTAATACACACACACTTCCTCTCTTTCAGGCCAAACACCAACGAGCTGAACTCAGCTACCTGGTCGACAGGCCCAGGCGTGTCAACAGGTAAATATGGGCGGAGCCACACGCTGGGATTGAAGTCCCCCTCAGTTGATGAGATGGCATTAGAATAATGATAAAAGAATGCATGTAATATTCATTTATTTTCCGCTTGGTGGAGCGCGTGGGATTGAGCCATGTCTCTGGTTTTCAGCTCAGCGTTCCAGGAGGCCGACCTGGTCAGCTCCAAAGACAGCGGACACGGAGACAGCGAGCAGGGAGACAGCGACCACGACGCCACCAATCGAGGCCATTCCTCCGGTAGGAAGCTGCCGGCGTGTGTGTCCGTGTGTGTGTGTGCGTGCGTCACGCGTCCTCTTTTCCACCACCAGTTTATTTGATTTGTTTTTAAGCCGCATGTTCAAAGGGCAAATCGATGGATGTCTATTGGACTGGAGGAGGATTTTCTGATTAGCATGTCATGTGACCCCCCCCCCCCCCATTCCTCCTCCTCCTCCTCCTCCTCCATCTCTGCTGCTCATTGTGCGGGGCTGGAAAAAATGAAGGCACTTATTTTTTTAATTAGAGACCCATTGACACACATTGGCTGGAGTCAGCATCATCTGAAGTGTGTCCGGCAATCAGCGTTTACGCAAGGGGGGGAGGGGGGGTTCGAAGTCCTCCTTTTATTTCCTAGTGTCACCGAGGGGTTATGATTTCATGTTTACTATAAAAGAAGTAGGAAGAAAAGAAAAGGAAAAAAACCAACAACCTTTAATGTGAACATTAAACACCGTCTTTTGTGACCTGCAGTGATTTAACGCCGTTGTCGCCGTCGTCGTCGTCGTGTGTAAATATGTGTTGGCGTTTAACGAGGAGCTGCAGCTCCACGAGATGTGACGTGCTTCTTAATGAGGCCAGAGAGGCTGGGACGCGAACCAAATAGGTTGTGGGCCATCGCAGACAAAACAAGCGATTCATCCGTTCATGCCATTACTTCATGCATTCATTCTGCCACTTTTTTTTCTGTTTATCTATCTCCTTCTTTTTCCTCCCGACCATATATTCTTCCTTCATTTAAAAAAAAATCTTCCCATGTCTGAAAGAAGCCCGGCTGAGATCATACAATGAGGCCCCACTGAGTTATGAATGGCGGTTTTATGTCTTCATCCCCTCGGAGGACCCGGCGTGTCATCGCGTCGGGTCCTCGTCGTGCCAAATGAAGCTTTGCCTGACACTGGGGTTGTTGCTCCAGTGGTTTGGATGAGCGACACACACACACACACACACATTAGTAAATCAGTATGTTTTTTTTTATTTTTTTACCCCTAATAAGCTCAGAGTCAGGTTTCTTTTTTTTTCTTTTTTTTTCCCCACCGCTGCGGAACGTCTTCACTCCTAATCTGGACTGAGCCAGGCGGCTTCTTTGTGTGGATGGAGTTGTCCTATTTCCAGTGAATTAGCATTTTTTGTCCATGCTGCCAGCCAGAGTTCATATCGCGGTTATGAATAGTCTCACTCTGTTAACAAGCAGGACTCGCTGAGAAGAATGCTGGAAAAATTCCAGTTCTGGTATCAGCGAAAAAAAAAAAAAAAAAGCTTTTTCCGACACCACTTTGTGGAAAATATAAACTTTTTCTTCATTTCTTTATTTCAAGCGTTGCACCCAAAGGAGACCGTTTGGCAATGTTAAAGTTGTCTTAAGGTGAGTCTGAGGTCAAGCAGCTGACCTCGTGAAGGAATATGTCGAGGGCACTGAACTTTTCTTTTTTTTTTTTGGCAGATGACACAACGTTTTTTGAGGTTGAGCTGCTGCATGTAGATTTATTCCTGCTTAGAATCCCCCCAAAAAAACAAAAAAAATCTGTCAGCCAGTTAAAGTGGAAATTCCTCACGTGGTATTATTTCCATGGTGTTACCATTGCCCAGTTGACACAGTGGTGCCTTTGAGTGCCCTTGTGGCAACGGGGCTGGAGTACAGTTACATTATTGCAGCTTAGAGACTTTAAACAGATTATTTGCGGCGCATGGAGCCTTTGTTTGATGAGGATAATTGATAGCGGGGCTTAGCGTTCAGGCTCTCCCTGCTCCCACAATGCCTCACTCTCTGTGTGCTAATTGAGTTCGTCAGTGGCCGGGCTCCGCACTCCAACTGTGTCGCTGCTTCATAAATGCTAATGTAAAATAAACGCGTCAATGTCACCCGTCACAATGCGGCGTCGGCCTCCTCGTTTGCCTTTGACTTTAACCAGAGGAGGAGGAGGAGGAGGAGGAGGAGAGGGGGCGGAGCTTCACTTTTTGCTCCCGACCAGACGTTTTCGTCCATAGAATCGGGATTTACCGGTGCACGTTTGTTTTTATGTTGCACTAAATTGGTTGAACTGTGAATTAAAGCATTATCATAACATGAGCTGTCAGACAAATATACAGCTGTAGGTTTTATTTGTTTCCTCTCCGAGAGAGAACCCCACGGTTCCTCTTGCTTTGATTTTGGCTGTTATTATGAGTATTACATTTCTTTTTTACTGTCACTGTTGTTGCTGCCAACTTTTTCAGCCACAACACGGTTATTGCAAAAAAAAAAAAAAAACGACAACCTCATCAAGATTGCACTTCCAACAGCCCAGAAATCCCATTCTCACTCACCTCGCTGCAAAGTTCATTTTTTTGGGGGCCATTTGGAGCATTTGTTAAACAATATGGAGAGCAAACTGCTCATTGACCTGATCGGTAGGGAGGTTGTGCTCAAGTTATTGCACTCTGTGTGTGTGTGTGTGTGTGTGAGAGAGAGAGAGAGGGGTTGTTCAGTACAGGTTCAGTCCAGGTCTCCTCAGTTCCAGATCCGATGGTTCACTTCAGGAAGCAGATTCTGTCCTTTTCGTTATTTGCCATGCACATTTTCACATTTATTCCATGAATATGTCAAACACGATGAAACAGATCACTTCATGGTTTAATGACATGAATGAATCATAGATGACAGTCACATGATGGAAGAAAAGCAGGCATCTATATTTTAAAGGGGTTGACACCTTTATTTATATATGTTTCTATTATTATTATTATAATACACATTATAATTACTTCAATCACACCTGCCACCAATTCCACTCCACAACACGATAATGTCAAATACTCATAATGGGCTTTCATCCAAAAAATGCCATTTCATTCCATTTATCTCGTAAACCTGCGAGTGTCTGCAGAAACATTTAGGTGGACTCGGGAGTTTGACATTTTTTACTATCACCAGCGCATTAATTGCGTAATTTCTCACAGCCCTCAGAGAGAGAGAGAGGGAGAACACAGAAATAATGAGGACGTCCTTTACCAGAGTGAGTGTAGAAACTCCACAATATGAAAAAATTCTGCATTTAAACTGATTAGAAATAATGATGAGTTAATTGAATTCAAGGAATTCAACTTTGCTTTGCCAGTTCCTTTTTTCTTATCTCAGACTTGAGTTCAGGTAAAGTTGTGGTGGAAACCAGGACGAAGGAATAAATCTGACACAATCACAAAAAAAGGAAGCTGTGAGTTTTTTTTTGATTTTTGGACAAAACATAAAATCGATCCACATATCCGGATATGTGTATGTGGTCATATTCAGCACCAGCAACAAACAACAACAACCAAAAAAAAAATTGTGACTCAACTCTAAACATCTTCAGGCATTTTTCAGCCGTGTGTGTGTGTGTGTGTGTGTCGGGTTGTTGAGTGAGAGCTAAAGTTAAAGGTGGTTTTGTTCACGTTTCCTGGAGAATGAAATCACAGCGGGGTTCCAGTTATAGAGCACCGGGGGGGGGCGGGGGGGTTATTCCACGTTCCCACTCCTGCCACATTGTGTGAAGTACATATTATCAATAAAACCAGTGTCCCGCACTCGGAGAAAATTGAGTCGACACCCCCCCCCCCCCCTCTCCATCCTATCTCCCCCCGATCCTCTCCATCCTATCTCCCCCCCAAGCTGCCGTGAGTGAATCCCTCCTCAGGCCCTGGTGGCTCACGTTATCGCCGTGGTAACAGCTCGCTGATCAGTAATTCATTTTTCAGACCTCTGCATACCAATTACCAAATGAAGGTTATTATCGCGAGCGGCGAGCAGAACGCCCAGATGAGACGAGGCGGGTCAGCGCGGCAGGGGGTTTGGCTCGGGTTGTGGAGAGGAAGGCTTGTGTGTGTGTGTGTGTGTGTGTGTTTGGATGAGGTGTGCGTCCGATTTGCTGCTGGAATGTTTTCATACTTCCCATTGGAGAGGACAAGCCTGCCAAAAGTTCCAAAAGGGAAAAAAAAATCCTTTTGCGGAGAAATGTCGAGAAGTAGAAAGATGTCGGGATCCAGATTTGAGACTGAAATGACTCTCTCCATCTGCGTGTGTGCGTGTGCGGGCCTTATCTCTCTGAGCCCAGTCTCAATGCCACATTTCCTGTTCCCATTTTCAGAATGAACACAGCATCCATTTTGTAAGGGAAGCAGAGCTCCGTGTCCAGCTTTGCTTTGTGTGTGTGTGTCTTTTGTTGTGGCTCCCTGCCTGTTCAGGTGCGGTTGCGTGTGTGTGTGCGTGTGCGTCTGCGGCCGGCTTGTGACCCATCCCGCCCGCTCGCTTGTGCTGGTATTAAAGCGTAATGTGATGGTGTATTTATGGCACCTTGGTTAATATTTAATAAGAAACCCTCTCCTCTCGATAGGAGACTGGGCACTTTTCCAAACGGTTAGTGATGGCAAGGCAAATTAATCCGCTTTGTAACAAAGCAAATTCCCCCGTTCGCTGACTGCTACACACACACACACACACACTATAACACACACTCTGCTTAGTGAGATGGCTGCAGTCTTAGCCCTGATCAGTCTGTATTCCGAGGGATTAGCTGCAGATAGTCCGAGCTGGACTCTACAGAGTTTAGCCCCAAACAGCGACTCAGACACACACACACACACACACACACACACAACAACAAGCAGATGTAGGCTGCAAAAAAAACACGCATACACAGGATCTAAGCCTTAGTGCAACAAAAAAAAAAAAAAACATATGGGGCGATGAAAACACAATTTGGATTAGGGCTTACACTCGGCCTAAATAAGCTGCCCAGCTAATGTCCCTGCAGATTCTGGAGCTGTGGGCTTGGACCTCCTCCTCTGCCCTCTGACATAAAGCAAAAAAAGAAAAAGAAAAGGTGGAGTTCCCACAACTCTTTAAAAAGATCCATTAAAGTGGCTGGCAGATGAAAGTGAGCACGCTCAGACTGGTTTTTTGTTGTTTGTACCTGCAGCCAGGCTTTCAGCAGCACAATGGGAGGCCAGGGAGCGGAGGGGGGGCCAGGAATTGTAATCCAATACTATTGAGTGCGTGGTTTGGTTAACTTCTCGTCTAAAAAGGTTGCATGGGCAGTTTGGCAATGCCTTTGAAGCCTATAAAAAAAAAAAAAAAAAACATTTCACACACACACACACACACAGACAAAAATAGACATATAATTATTGTTCATTCTTTTACAGGCTTTGTGAGTCTTTGTGAAGCAATTAATACTTAATTTCTATGTGTACACGATACTTAAACCGAAAAAAAAGGGGATCATCGGAATACCACGGAAAGTAATCCTTTAAAAGGTTTACACCTCAGTGACCTCAATAATTCCTGCTGGGAAAATCTTTTACCTTGCAGACTTGATATGTTGTGTTTTTTAATGCACGTGTTATCTCATAAATTGTTGTTTTTTTTTTTTTTATGAATAATTTCATTACTCCAGATAATCCATTAATTTGGAAAATGAAAATGTGTTTGGAGCTGTGGGGCCCACTGACCCACCAGTGCCTCTTTGGGTGGATTGTTCCATAATAGTAATGAGGTCATAGTTTGGTTTTAAAGAGGAAAAAAAGAAAATGGATGATGAAGCCTCTATGGATCAATAGGCTGGATTTTAATTCTTTACGTCCCAAATCTCCTTTTGGCAAATGTGTATATCTGTGAAATGGATTTTGAAATGGTTTGACTCCACAAACCACGATTCCTTGAATAGTTTCAGGCTGAATTGCCTCTCACTTTACAAACTATTTTACAAAATACGTTTTTGGAATAACTAAGATAAGTCCTCTTCAACTCCTCTGGATTCTCTTCAGATCGTGTGCTCGAGTCCACCTGCAGCCTTGAGACTCTCGGATAAAGACATAGGCTTTTTTTTCCAACATTTTTCAGGGCCATTTAGTTCATTATTTCCCTAAAAAAAGACATTCGTCTCTTATTTTTATTCCTTTTTTTTTAAAGTTTGGTTAAAAGAAGTTTCTCGTGTCAGGTATCTTGTTTTTTTTTTTTTTACTGTGCTGTTGGAAGACCGCTCTGGGAACGAGTGTAATTACACTACCAGTAATTACAAGGTGCGGCTGAAATACAATTTATTCTCCTCTGGATTTAAACAGGTCAAGGTCTTTCTAAATCAAAAAAAGATTCAAGTTAAAACATCCCCAAACGGGAGCGAGAGAGAGATGCTCAGCTGTGCAGTGGTTAAATCAAGAAATACACATTTTGAACAACATTTGGAACAAAAGACAAGAGTTCAATTTCGACATGATATCAACAAGATTCATTTGAATTGCTAAATGTGCGGAATTTGTATAACCCCCATTTATGCACCACAATCTGTACAAAATGTACGAGATACATGTCCCTGCATAATAACACATCCGCTCCAGTAATTCTCTGACTGAAAAATAGACACACACACACACACTGACTGGCCGCGTGTTTCTTTTTTTTTTGTGGTGGTTTTATTGTCTCTGACCATATACATTAATACCGCGTGCTCTTTTGTTTTTAAGCATTATTACGACATCCTATTACAACGCCGTTTTTCTCTTCCTTTTTTTCCCATCATGCTTCAGGTGCCGACCTGTTCTCCAACTGCACGGAGGAGTGCAAGGCCCTGGGCCACTCGGACCGCTGCTGGATGCCGAGCTTCATGCCCTCCGACGGGCGCCAGGGTCCCGACTACCGCAGCAACCTGCACGTGCCCGGCATGGACTCTGTCCCGGACACAGAGGTATTTAAAGACCCCGAGCAAAGCGCCGCCGATAAGTCATTCTCCACCTTTGGCAAAGAGACGCCTCTCAGTCACCAACACCTCCACCACCATCTACTCCACCACCATCCGCACAGCTCCATAGAGAGGAAAGAGTTGGAGGCTCATTTGAGTGAGTATCTCTCTCTGTGATCCGCTGATTGAATTAGGCTGAGAAAAGATCTTTTCCAAATTGAATTTTCTAAACTCTGATTGGCCGGTGGAAGGAAACGCATGAAATTCATTTCAGGAGCCACCTGATGTCAGGCTGTTTAACTAACTCTTCCCTCTTTGTTAAGCATCTCTATTATCTGTGACTGCCATGATCTTATCTCACCTTTCATTTCAACCCCCCCCCCCCCCCCCCCCCCCCCCGCA
>JAFBJU010000880.1:125334-132834 GCA_016785305.1 Colistium nudipinnis
CCCCCCCCCCCACACACACACACACACACACACACTGAAACACACACACACACTCATTGGCCTGTGGGTCTGCCCAAATGAACGAGCCAAAAGCAATTACGAGTTATACGGTTGCCTGGAAGTGGGAGGAGATGTTGGCATTAAGGGAGCTCTGTCTCGTTATGGAATAAAATGGCTGCCGCAATATAAAAGACAATCTTCTTCTTCTTCTTCTTCTTCTTCTCCTCTCGAAAGAAGGAAAAAGGAAAAAAAAAGGCTCCGTTTTAAGTCCGCGAAGAAAAAACGACAGGCAGCCAGTTTAACATCTCATTCTACATTTGACAGACGTCATGGCTTGGCAGCAGAGAATCATAAAAAAAAAAATTATGTTTTAGATAATTGAGCAGGACGGGAGGGGGGAGGGGGCTGGGAAAAAAAAAAATAAACGTCACATTTCCCAAGGAGTGACTCTTTCTTAACTCACATTCAAAGGCCACAAAGAGATACATCCTCAATCACTGCAATTTAGTGATAATGCTTAATTATAATTTCGTCAAGCGGAGCCTGAAGAGCACCCCCCCTCCTCCCCCCTCCCATCGTCTCACACTCAGAGCCCCGCTGCTTCCTCGGCGCCATCATTGGAAACCACGGCATGCAGTTAGGCACAGCAGGATTTTTTTTTTTTTCTAAATGTTAATTAAGATTTTTGTTTCGTTTTGCTTTTGATTCGGAATCAAAAAGTCGTGTTGAACAAGGGAGCGTTTAGCGCACAGCGGCAGCTACTTCGTTTCCCGACGTGTTCCCGTGTTACATCACAACTAATATTATTCCTCCTCAGATTGGCTTCACGTCACTTCATTCTTCTTTGTAGAAAATACACAATCTGTTCTTGACGTGTACACATTCCAACTGAACCTCTCGCACAGATTGATTTGGATTCCACACAGTCCAAACAGGTTACGATGGGACTGTTCTCAATTGGCTATAATAATAAAACTCCGCGAAAAAAGTACCATACCAGGAGATGGATGATGGGCTGAAGAAATATTAAGTCAAGAATCGCGAGCTGCAACTGTGAGAAATTGAAATTAAAAGCGACCAAGGAGAACAGAGCTAGCTGTCCAGCTTGATGACAAGCATAGAACACTTTCTAATGGAATATATATATATACCTATATGTAGTTATCAAATGAGAAAAATTGGCAAATGTGGCAAACCCAGGTTTATAGTGCAGTGGTGTGACGGTGCATATTTCACGGACTCAGATCATCCAGGCACATTCCGGCTAAAAACGTTTGTAATTCAAACCTGATATATATTTATTCTATTTTATTTTTTAACGCACACTCTCCTCCTCGCTCTGGTTTCCATGGAGATTCTTATTGATATGCGCTGATGATGCAGCACACTCGAGGTGGAGGGGTTCGCAATATAGTTGCGATTCCCAGGAACTAACGCACCACTCATTTTCCTCTCAAAGTAGATTACTGTGGGCCTTCTGCTAATGAGGGGGGGGGGGGGGGGGGGGGGGGGGGGGGGTTAGTGGGGGTGTGTGCGTTTTGTTTGTGTGGGGGTGTGTGTGTGTGTCTGTGTGTGGGGGTGTGGAGGAAAGGATAGAATGATGATACCAAAAGGGCTGAAGCTCCTTAATCTGATCAAGTCAGTGATACACAGAGACTCTTTTGTCCCGGGACCCCCAGGCCTGGACCTGGACCCGCGGGGGCGGGGGGGGGTTACAGCCCCTGTCTCAGTTTAAGCCCCGCCTCCCTCTTTTGTTGCTCGTCCTAAATAAACTGGCTGTGCAGACATTCAGCAGGTCTCTGTCCCGTCCCGTCCTGGCATGTAACAGCCCCCCACCCACGCACCCCTCCAACACGGTCACACACACATTATCCATGAGCCATTTCACAGGGGGTGAGACCCAGGTTTATAGTGCAGTGGTGTGACGGTGCATATTTCACGGACTCAGATCATCCAGGCACATTCCGGCTAAAAACGTTCGTAATTCAAACCTGATATATATTTATTCTATCTTATTTTTTAACGCACATTCTCCTCCTCCCTCTGGTTTCCATGGAGATTCTTATTGATATGCGCTGATGATGCAGCACACTCGAGGTGGAGGGGTTCGCAATATTGTTGCGATTCCCAGGAACTAACGCACCACTCATTTTCCTCTCAAAGTAGATTACTGTGGGCCTTCTGCTAATGAGGGGGGGGGGGGTTAGTGGGGGGCTGAAGCTCCTTAATCTGATCAAGTCAGTGATACACAGAGACTCTTTTGTCCCGGGACCCCCAGGCCTGGACCTGGACCCGGCCTGGGGTGAAGGGGGAGATAAGGGTGGGTGAGGATAGATGGGCCTGGTTCGTGGGATGATTACCATCATCAAACTCAGATGACACAGAGTCGCGGGGGGGGGGGGGGGGGTTGAGCCCCCGGGGGGGGGGGGTTAGAGCCCCTGTCTCAGTTTAAGCCCCGCCTCCCTCTTTTGTTGCTTGTCCTAAATAAACTGGCTGTGCAGATATTCAGCAGGTCTCTGTCCCGTCCCGTCCTGGCATGTAACAGCCCCCCACCCACGCACCCCTCCAACACGGTCACACACACATTATCCATGAGCCATTTCACAGGGGGTGAGAATGGGACGTCCCACATGGGGGACGTGACACTTCTTAGCCTGTTGTTGTGCATGTGTGTGTGTGTGCGAACCCACTAATTCTGTGTGAATGAGGCCATTTAAACACCGTTTTTTTTTTTTTTCTCTCATCGCTCTCAGACTCAACTTGACCCACACACACAGAGATCTAACCGTGTGGTGTGTGTTTTTTTTCCTTCTTCTCTTCTCATTACAGCGAGGAAAAGGGTTTGCTAGCTCCTTTCGCGTGGACATATCAGAAACCGCGTGACTTTGCACAATCACTCCCCCGACCACCAAGGCTGTATAAAAAAACAACACAACACCAACAACAATTAAAGGAGCATTAGGTTGTTTTTTTTAAAATCACTCCCTCCTCATCCGGGAAGAAAACAAACGTCTGAATCTAAAAATGAACAAATAAATAAATAAAAGAAGATATACAATTACACACAGAATGAGAACCCCCCCCCCCCCCCCCCACCCCCGCCCCCCCTCCAACTATCCTATCCTAAATGGAAATCCTTTGGATCACTGCCGGGTTTGGGACGCACCCCCGTCACCAGGACCGGGACGGAGCGGTCGGACACAGGGAGACGGATTAGCCTTACTGGGAGGACGCCATTGTCTCAGCGGGACTGAGAAATTAAACAAACAGAGGAGGAGGACGGAGGGAAGGAGACGAAACGTCGGGACACTGAACTCCACCGTCCTCCCTCCAAATCTTACGTGTGCCTGTTTACAGCACGGATGTACAAACGTCTCTGCGGGGTCCAAGAAAAAAAACAAAACAAACGAACAAACGGAAAAACACAAAAGGACAAAGGTGGAAACGGAGGAAAAAGACGCCTCTGAGCCCTTTAGGCATTTGTACTCGCAGAGAGAGATGCCAAAATTGTACAGGAGAATCTTTGTGCATTTCAAAATGCAATACCACACTTTTAGATTTTTCTATTCTGTTTTTTGTGGTCAGGTGTCTCTATTCTCTGATCTACGATTCAAACTTTGTAAGAAATGACGTTGGGCAGGATGTATTCCTTTTTTGTTTTCACTTCTTTTTTTTTCTTCTTTTTTTTTGGTTCTTCTTTGCATTGGAATTGGTCGGCAGGCTTGGACAGTGTTTTGGCCTGCGCCTTTTTTTTTTTTTTTTCCTGAATCTGAGGTGTCAAGTAGTTTCTATCATGTGTGAGACGTGTTTACTGTAATCTTTTAAAAAGTTTCAAGCTGAATATAAAAAAAAAACTATATATTTTTGTTTTCACTTCTTTTTTTTTCTTCTTTTTTTTTTTGGTTCTTCTTTGCATTGGAATTGGTCGGCAGGCTTGGACAGTGTTTTGGCCTGCGCCTTTTTTTTTTTTTTTCCTGAATCTGAGGTGTCAAGTAGTTTCTATCATGTGTGAGACGTGTTTACTGTAATCTTTTAAAAAGTTTCAAGCTGAATATAAAAAAAAAACTATATATAAATCCATCTATATCTACTTGTTCTGAAGGCGTGCTGTCCATTTGCTCGATTCCACCTTCTGATTCAGCGGGTTTGAATGAATCCCTGATTTGAGAAAGCTTTTTTTATTTCCGTTTTTCCCAATGGGAGACACCAGCTGGTTTCAGACACGACCTCGGGGACGTTTTCCGGACTTTTTTGTTTTTACGTATAAAAAACCAAAAGGTACGTATAAAATCCCCAAGCAGGAGAAATGTAAAGGTTAAAGGTCCTTCGCCCATGTCTGAAATCAGCTGTGTTGAGAGAGCGAAAACGGCAGTTCTCATCATTTGACATTATTTCCTTTCATTTTCCACTTTTGGATATTGATAAAGATCATGTCTATAAATAAAAAGAAAGGTAATCATTTAGATTGAAATCAGTGGTAATTTTGTGTCATTGTAACCAAAACTTTTAAGGGTACATTTATAATGAAACAGAACAATAACATGGCCAAATGCAACGGGTGTTGTACACAATGCACTTGGAGTTCAGTACACACACACACACACACACACACACATTTCTTTCCCACATGTTACACAACACAAACATGCCAATATGCCAACAATAAACAGAAACAAATGTCGAAAAGGAGGTTGTCGTGTGCTTTTATTTTTAACTTATTCATTGGTGTATTATTATTATTTTTTTTTGCATTATTGTGATAAATGTTTAGATTCTTCTAAATATATAAATTATTTTCAATTTCCACAACTTCGACCAACCTCTATATTTTCGCAGAAGACATAATAATAATGATAATAATCATCATTTTTGATTTAAGCTTTAAATCCCAGTGTGATGAGACGCAATATGGGGAAATGAAAAATATAATAATAATGTAAGGTTTTCACAGAACATAACTGGTACATTGGGTCATGTTTGTTAATTCATGTCACTGAGCAGCTGTCATTTCCTGCTCTCAGTGGAAGGAGGCGTTCGCTCTCATTAAATCTCCACGACAAATGAATCTGTGCAGCGACGTCAGAGGTCGTTGCACAGAAGATTTTTTTTTTCCCACAGACACCAACATATGGACCGTTTATTTTACACACCCATTCTTGTTGTTTTATATGGCTGTTCTTTGGGGTTTTTAGTTTTTTTGAATTTTTTGAAAACGTAAACCTTTTTACAAATTGATATTTTATTTGGAGCCTTAAGCAGCAGATTTAAGAATATTCTTCTCATTGTTGCCGCTGCAGCGAAACGAACGATGAACTAATATTAGCATGAAATTGACAGGAAGTTGACACCTCAATCACTAAGGGAAAAAAAAAAAAATCTTTATCATCCTTCACCGAGTCTCCTGTGTGGTGTTGACACACATTCTATAATCCACTCTTTTTTTTGTTTTATTATTATTATTGCAACAGCCATGTAGATTTAGGGGAGCTTTGTGTGTTTTTATCTGTGTGAAGACGATGTTGCAGCTGTAATCCAGGCGAGATTAGGGTATTTACAGATGGCGACGAACCAATAGTTCAGAGGCACACAGCTAAGTCGACCGTAGTCCTGCTTAATCTTCCGGTACACGCTGAATATTCATTGACGTGTTCATGCAGCCCACAAGAGAACAAAAAAAGCCTTAAGTCTTTGTTGCTACAAACTCGAAATATTACAAGCAAACAGACTGAGACGTTACAGAGGTAAGGTTTCCCTCCTCCTCCTCCTCCTTTTTTTTTTTCCGTTTCCCATGTTAAATGGGAGAAGACAAATAGCGTGGAACCGTGGTGTCTTTTGTTGCGGCGTAATGAGGCCAGAGCTATCGGAGCAGCAGCGTTGGGATTGAGGATGAAAAAGCAGCGTGGTATAATCATATCTATTTTTCCCGCTAAATGGAAGCCATTATGTTTGACCTCCACTCCGCGCTAATCTCTGTCACAAACCCCAAAGTTTTCATTTTTCATCTGCGTGTATCCACACCAGGCTCCAAATGAGAGGAAAAAAAAAAAAAAAACTATTAGACTAAAATGAAAGATAATTTAAGAGCAAAAAAAAAAAAAAGAGAGAGAGAATTACAATTCCCCAAACAAATGGGAGGATTTTTTTTTAGAGCGGCGTCCATTTCTATTTCCGTTGGGTCGGGGGCTGGGAGGAGGAGGAGGAGCAGGCGCGGGCGGTGGTGAAGGTAATTGCGATAGCGAGTTTCAAAGTCACTCGCTCCACAAAGGCAAAGTGGATTATGGGAAGCTGAACTTTTATTTTCATGCCAGAGCTCTCCTCCTCCTCTTTTTTTTTTTTTTGCAAATACCACAGGACACAAAAAAAAAAATTGTGTGGTTGGATTCTCTGCCAATATGAAAGCGCGGGACGGATGGATCTGCGTGAAGGTCGATTATCGGCTCTTCAGAGGCGAATGAATGAGTGATGGAAAGAGTATTGTGCCGCTGCAGAATCAGCTGTGGGTCCCATCACAGGCACCGAGCTGCTGATGCATGATGGGTAAAAAAATAGCCAAACATCCAAGAAATGTGTGCACCCTGCAGGGTTTGTCCACATTTGAGTCTGTCTGGTGACAGTGGGAGAGATTTTGTTTGGTAGCTGTCAATCAAATCTCATCACTCCACCCATGAGGCAGACTCAATTCATCCATAAAGTTAGAATAAATAAAGTTTGGCTATGAACAAGAAACATCAGATTAACCAAGTTAAAAACAAAAAAAAATCCCTTACGTGCAGTTAAAAAAAAAAAAAAAAAAACCTTCACCAGTTTCGACGATGTTTATTCATCACTATAAACTCCTTTTATTTCCAATTAATGAACAGTTAATTAAAACCAGGGAACACACTCAATTAAAATGTGAACACAATGTTCTTTGCTGCCTTTTGTAAAGAGGCTGTTTTGTGTCTTGAATCATTATCAATAATTAATTACCTTTTATTAACATTTTAATATGCAAAACATGAAAAAAAAAAAAAAAAAAAAAAAGAAAAGGTCTGCAATTATTTGAAGTGGCACATTTACCAAGAATGTGCACAGTGCACTATAAATATACGTACAAAGAGCACAAAAGTACACACACACACACACACATAATCAGTGGGAGATGCCATCACAGTTGTAGCCCAAAGCTCTGCTTTTGTCTGGGGATCATTCCCACCCCGACTCCTCAACTTAACAGCGACCCACAGCCACACACAAACACACACACACACACTTTGCCACATCATGCCCCCCTAGGCCCCCCCCCCCGCCCAAACTTGCCCCCCCCCCGGTCTGGACCGGCTCCAGCTAACGTGGCCTCGGGGGGTAGAATGCAGGAGGGCAAAGGGTCGAGAGAGCAGAGCCACCCAGGACTGAGGCTGTTTAGTGTCCGAGTGATTAAACACACACACGCACACACACGCACACACAGACAAGCACTGGTCTAAGTGGTGTTGTCCAGTCGGGTTCTGCAGTTGTGTA
>JAFBJU010000880.1:135334-175334 GCA_016785305.1 Colistium nudipinnis
AGATTTGTGGATCTTTTTTTGGATGATTTACCTTGCCCTACATTTATGTTTTCACATCCAGCCAATCCAGGGCCAGAAAGCAGCGCCGCAATCTTGGCGGATTATTTTTGATTTGTTTTATTTGAAGGTTTGTTCAATGGCTCCTCTGAACTGAGATTTGAAAGGTCCCCATCATTTAACTATGACTCTTAAGTGCCGCTACTGATGGAAAGATGGAGTATTTCGCTCGTGCCCAAGATCAAAGAGTCAAACTCTCCTCAAAAGCTTCTTCTCCACGGCAGATTCCACGAGGCCACTCCTCTTCACAGACGCACGATATCAAAGGAAAAACCTCTGGATCAAATCAATGTTTCTCAGATCGGAGCCGCTCGGCCGACTCAAACGTGCCCACTTTGGATCAAACACCAGTGTAAATGCTACACACACTCAAAAAACACCTTCAAGTGTTGTTTTGGGTTCAAACAGAACTTTTGGTCCGTGTTTTAGTTCTAATATTCATCTTTTTTTTATGTCTGACTATGAAGATGAAACCTTTGGAAACCTGATTGATGATGATTCCATTTTTTTATTTTTATTTTTTTCAATCACCGGGTTAGTTTTGCTCACCCAGACCTCAGACAAGGTGAGCGATCTGGTTAAAATCAGCCGACGGGACCGAAATAATCCCACTTACAAAACCGACGCCACGCAGAAGCACCTCGGACGAGGCCCAGAGGAACCTCGGCCGATAAGCCGAAGACTCGGTGGAGCCGGGCTCAGATTAGAACCCTGACGGATTAACCGATGGGGAGATGTTCCACGCAGAGAGATGAGCCGACAGTCATTTCCTCTTTATCTTATCCAGCAACATCCGAGGGTGATGTCGGAGGTTGGAGTCAAACAGCTTCACGTCTGAGAACTACACCTGCACCATATAAAAAAAAAATATATATATATATAATATATAACATTAATAGGCTGTGAGTGATGCCAAAGAAACAAGGAATAATGAGGGGATTGATAATATAGAAAAACATTTTTTAATTAAGATTCCCTATGCTGTATTATTATGCGATTAAAGTTGTTTATTGTCCTGATTTACCACAGATTTGATTTAAAGACTTTCTCAGAACGTGGAGGAGTGGGAGGAAAGTGTCAAACCCGCAGAGAGCAGATAAGCTTGTTGTTTTTTTTTCTTCTTCTTCTCCTGGATGAACGATGAGGTGTGACCCTGAATCAACCCCCCCCCCCCCCCCCCCCCCCCCCCCCTCGTCCTCCGTTACAATCACAGCCGCCGTCCTGCGAGACAAATGAGCCTCTGCAGGACGTTAATGTTTTTTTTTTTCTGGTGCATCTATCATCTCTTTGCATTTGTCCATAAACGCCGTGTTTGCAATGATGTCGAGAATTTGTAACGCTTCGCAAACGCTTTTCTTATAATTAATACCTTTCAGCATAATTGATGTGCTCCATTTGTGCGGCGCTTGTCGGGCCATTATTTGGCCCCGTTTCCTCCGACAGTGCAAAATAAAAAGGCTTCTCTCTGTACAGCGGTTTGATGCCTCAGATTCTTCATCACAGAGGAATAAAAGGAATGAAAAAAACAATGGATCCAATCAACAGTGCAAAATTCTCATCGAAATAATGGCAGGGGCTTGAGCCGGAGGCTTCATCACCAGGGGAAAATATATATATAAAAAAAACAATAATAAGAAGAACAGAAATGTGTTTTTCTTTTAATCTGGTGGATTAAACGTCTTCGCCCGGATAATTCACCGAGTTTTTCTTGTCGTGGAAATGTGCCGCAGAAATAAGCTGGAGTTACGTTTGAAACCCGGCTTCGGTGGCTAATCTATATTTGCAGCTCGGAGAGACGATGACCCGGCGGTGAGCCCTTGAACATATGGGTTTAAGCAGTGAGAAATATAGGGCAGGGTTAATCCATTTCATGACTTATAGGTAATCAATAATATCTCCAGATGGATTCTAAAAGCAGATGAAAGTCACTGTGCATCATTTTCAGCCTGGAACACATTCACCTGTGGCCTGCGCTGAGCACCGGGAATGAATAATAAAAGGTAAAAAGCACCAGTCTCTCCTTCTTAAGTTTATCCTCATATATATATATATACACCTGGATTTTATAGTAGAAAAAAACAAGGTGGAGAGGGCATAATAAACCAGTCAAGCATCTTATTAATTCATGGATTCATCTCAGCTTTTAAACATGCATCAAAAAACTGTCCTTTATTATGATATATTATACTAATGTGAATGTGTGTCATTGTGTTGTTGACGTACAGATTGGCTAATTCAAGCTTTATGACATTTGTCAGAAGATTGGAAAGGTCGGACTCATACCAAACACCGGATATCAAATATATATTTATACCGAGAAACTCAAACAAGGAATTCATACAAACTCTCTGACATTATCACACTGCAGGGAGAAAAAAAAAGAAGGGAATTATTTGAAAATGGAAAAGACAAAAAGCAATTTAAAGGAGCTTTTTCCAAGTCATTTGCACATAAAACGTTGGACTTTCTAAAACCCACTTTCATCTCCGTCTCTTTGTTGTCTTCGTCTGAAGTGCAGGAAATGACTGAGGTCTGGATTCTCAAAGAACAAAAAGAAACTTGATAGAGAAGAAAATGTAGTTTAGTGTTGATTGGTATGTGGAGGCAGAACTGGTTGAATGTGTATGTGTCTAGGTTATATATATATATATATATATACATACAGTATCTAATGTTCAGTGTTGTGAATGGAGCTCTGGATGCACATGTACTTCTCTGCATTTACACAACTTCAAACAGAGTGCTTTATTTTCTAATGCCGTCCCGCATTGACTAATAAGACGAAAACAGCAAATATTTACCAGAGCCACAGTTTATGTGGCTTTTAGAAGAAAAAAAAAGTCTATTTCTGAAACTCAGTGAAATGAGTCATTCTTAATATATATATTTTTTTTGTTTACCAGTGAAGCGGTGGGAATCCAGAGATTCATGTTTATATGTGCATTTAATGGGATATGGACCATGATTTAATGACCTGACATGTGTGTGCGTGTTTTATTTGACGAAGCCCTGACGCAGTTTGTGAGCGTGCACGACCTGAAGGGAGCAGGCGAGGACGACTTTGATGTTAATTTTGCGGGAATGTTTCCGAACTGCGCTGCACTTGTGAGCGAATCAAAGGCCTGATATCTATCACAGATTCACATCTCCATGCAGCTCCTACCCTGCTTTTCTTTAAGTCTCATAAAAGCACATCAGCCTTCCATTAGCAGAGCATCTGGCCAAATATATATATATATATATATAAAAAAAAAACAAAAAAAAAACTCTGGGACTGGAGAAGAGAAAGATAAAGTTGAGAGACGTGTGTGATCTGTGGATGCAGGGGGAGTGAAGGCGTCCAGATTTATTAACGCAGAAGCACAGAAGGCGGCCATCGTCAGATGGAACCCATTTTTTGTTTATTTGGACCCAGAGAGAATATGGCAATCCAAACTTTTAAATGTTTCAAGCAAAGTGAATATGATGCAGGGATTATATTCAATATATAATATTTTTACAAATTGATATTCTCCAGTATTTAGCACAGGGGACAAAAACTCCAGAAAGCGATGCTGGTGACACAACCCCGCTAGATTGAAAACACCAAATCAGCCAGTAACTTCAAATTGAGATTTTTACATATAATACATTTAAAAAAGCCACTTTTCATAAGGTGCAGCGGTTCAAATTCATTTCTGGTGAGTGACAGAGATAGATGGAACTTATCAAATATGAAGTCTAGTATCAGGCTTCTCTGTACTTAATTTTATGCATGCCCTCACTCTCTCACACACACACACACACACACACAGACAGGTCCCCCTGTGCTGATCCACTTCAGAGAAAAAAACTATTATGGAAAGAGCAATTGACGTGTCAGTCCCGGAGGAGCGCTCCATCCATCAGTGTCCGGCGGCCTTATTAGTCGCTCACTACAAAAGGAAATCCTAATTTGGACCCGGGGGGCGAAAGAGGCCGCTGCTTTGTTCATTCCGAAACTCCTATCGATAGTTTCTTCCTTCAACCAGCAAGTGTACACACACACACACACACACCCACGCACACGCAAACACACACCTGAGCGGAGAGAACGGCAGAGCCATCTGCAAGTGTTGAAAGAAAAACACACACACACACAAAAAAAGGTAATCAACAGCCTGTCTTCCTGCTCATTACTTCTTCATTATGGAGCGGAAGCAAACACAAAATGCTTGAACGAAGAGGCAGCTCATCCACACACACACACACACACACACACATTTCTGATGAAAGGGCGTTGATAGGCAGCTATTATGGCTCCTTCACTCTTTTATGCCAGTACCTCCAATTTTTACCTGTATTTGCTCGTTGTGACGCCCAAAAAAACGACAACTCTTCAAATCCCAACCAATGAATCCATAATAAGCGGTGTGAGAAACAGGTTCAAATGGCCGGTTTGAATAACAATGAGTTTTGATGCCAATTATTGACACTTTTGTATTTGCTCTCAGGTGAGCACTTCTCGAATAATTCCTCGCGCATTTGACATAGGAAAGATCGTACATTTCCGTTATGCTCCTGAGCAGCCACGGTAACTCTTGGCTCGTTCAGCTATTAACACTCGGAGGTCACCGCAGAAACATGAGTCTAAGGATGGAAATGAACGGCCTCTCTGTTTAACCCTTGTTTCCTCTCAACCGCATTATTGATCGATCGGAAGCGTGAACATAATCCACTGGGCTGGATCTGTTTACCTCCATCACATCAGCCCCAATAAATTTGTGATTATTCCGAGTGGCTGGAGAGCTGAAATTAATCTATTTTCCTCTTAGCGCTTTAAATGGGAAAAATCTGCATGTGTGTGTGTGTGTGTGTGAGAGAGAGTGCGTGTGTCAGAAGACATCCTGGACCATGTTGTTGCAAATACCCCAGCAAGGCAACTATTACTCCTTATAAAAGATTAACAGTGCTGATTATTAATTCAACCTCAAGGCTGAAGCGGCTCTGCTGCTGTTACTTTCACTCTCCTGCTTCCTTATTCTGACTTTATCAAATAAAATCAAAAACGTGGACGTGAGCGAGAGACTAAGGTGGGTTAGGGTTAGGGTTTAGGGTTGAGGATTGGGGTTAGGGGTTAGGGGTTAGGGGTTAGGGGTTAGGATATAGGGTATAGGGTATAGGGTATAGGGTATAGGGTATAGGGTTAGGGTTCAGGGTTTAGGGTTAGGGTTTAGGATTGGGGTGATGGTTAGGGGTTAGGGTTTACGGTATAGGGTATAGGGTATAGGGTATAGGGTATAGGGTATAGGGTATAGGGTATAGGGTATAGGGTATAGGGTATAGGGTAAGGGTTAGGGTTTAGGATTAGGGTGATGGTTAGGTTTCGCGTATAGGGTTTAGGGTTAGGGTTAGTGTTGATGTGAGCATTAGGGTTTCGGTTTAGGGTTAGGGTTAAGGGTTAAGGGTTTAGCGGTTAGGGGTTAGGGGTTAGGGGTTAGGGGTTAGGGGTTAGGGGTTAGGGGTTAGGGGTTAGGGTTTTGGTTTAGGGTTAAGGGTTAAGGGTTTAGGGTTTTCGGATTAATTATTGAATGTCACATAAGTTAATGAGCTTGTTGATCCAAACACTTCAGAAATCCTATGATTCTGGTTCAGATGGTTCTGGTGGTTTTGTGGCTCTGATGGTTCCGGTGGTTCTGGGTTGTTCTTGTGGTTCTGGTCATTGTGGTGGTTTTGATGGTTCTGGCAGTTCGGCTGGTTCTGATGGTTCCGATGGTTCCGATGGTTCCGACGGTGCTGATGGTTCTGATGGTTCTGATGGTTCTGATGGTTCTGGTGGTTCTGATGGTTCCGGGTTAGGATTAGGGTTCTGATGGTTCCTGTGGTTCTGATGGTTCCGGTGGTTCCGATGGTGCTGATGGTTCTGGTGGTTCTGATGGTTCCGGTGGTTCTGATGGTGCTGATGGTTCTGGTGGTTCTGTTGGTTCTGGTGGTTCTGATGGTTCCTGTGATTCTTGTGGTGCTGGTGATTCTGGTGGTTCTGGTTCTGGTGGTTCTGATGGTTCTGATGGTTCGTGTGGTTCTGATGGTTCATCTGGTTCTGGTTCTGGTGGTTCTGCTGGTTCTGCTGGTTTTGATGGTGCTGATGGTTCGGATGGTTCTGGTGGTTCTGATGGTTCCTGCCAGATTCTTGTGGTGCTGGTGATTCTGGTGGTTCTGGTTCTGGTGGTTCTGATGGTTCATGTGGTTCTGATGGTGCTGATGGTTCTGGTGGTTCTGATGGTTCCGGTGGTTCTGATGGTGCTGATGGTTCTGGTGGTTCTGTTGGTTCCGGGTTAGGATTAGGGTTCTGATGGTTCCTGTGGTTCTGATGGTTCCGGTGGTTCCGATGGTGCTGATGGTTCTGGTGGTTCTGATGGTTCCGGGTTAGGATTAGGGTTCTGATGGTTCCTGTGGTTCTGATGGTTCCGGTGGTTCCGATGGTGCTGATGGTTCTGGTGGTTCTGATGGTTCCGGGTTAGGATTAGGGTTCTGATGGTTCCTGTGGTTCTGATGGTTCCGGTGGTTCCGATGGTGCTGATGGTTCTGGTGGTTCTGATGGTTCCGGGTTAGGATTAGGGTTCTGATGGTTCCTGTGGTTCTGATGGTTCCGGTGGTTCCGATGGTGCTGATGGTTCTGGTGGTTCTGATGGTTCCGGGTTAGGATTAGGGTTCTGATGGTTCCTGTGGTTCTGATGGTTCCGGTGGTTCCGATGGTGCTGATGGTTCTGGTGGTTCTGATGGTTCCGGGTTAGGATTAGGGTTCTGATGGTTCCTGTGGTTCTGATGGTTCCGGTGGTTCCGATGGTGCTGATGGTTCTGGTGGTTCTGATGGTTCCGGGTTAGGATTAGGGTTCTGATGGTTCCTGTGGTTCTGATGGTTCCGGTGGTTCCGATGGTGCTGATGGTTCTGGTGGTTCTGATGGTTCCGGATAGGGTATAGGGTATAGGGTATAGGGTATAGGGTATAGGGTATAGGGTATAGGGTTAGGGGTTAAGGGTTTAGCGGTTAGGGGTTAGGGGTTAGGAGTTAGGGGTTAGGTTTTTGGTTTAGGGTTAAGGGTTAAGGGTTAAGGGTTAAGGATTTAGGGTTTTCGGATTAATTATTGAACGTCACATAAGTTAATGAGCTTGTTGATCCAAACACTTCAGAAATCCTATGATTCTGGTTCAGATGGTTCTGGTGGTTTTGTGGCTCTGATGGTTCTAATGGTACCGGTGGTTCTGGGTTGCTCTTATGGTTCTGGTCATTGTGGTGGTTTTGATGGTTCTGGCAGTTCGGCTGGTTCTGATGTTTCTGGTGGTTCCGATGGTTTTGCTGGTTCTGCTGGTTCTGATGGTTCCAATGGTTCTGGTGGTTCTGATGGTTCTGGGTTAGGATTAGGGTTCTGATGGTTCCTGTGGTTCTGATGGTTCCGGTGGTTCCGATGGTGCTGATGGTTCTGGTGGTTCCGTTGGTTCCGGTGGTTCCAATGGTGCTGATGGTTCTGGTGGTGCTGGGGATACTGGTGGTTCTGGTTCTGGTGGTTCTGATGGTTCGTGTGGTTCTGATGGTTTGTCTGGTTCTGGTTCTGGTGGTTCTGCTGGTCCTGCTACTTCTGGTGGTTCTGATGGTGCTGATGGTTCGGATGGTTCGGATGGTTCGGATGGTTCGGATGGTTCGGATGGTTCTGGTGGTTCTGATGGTTCCTGCCAGATTCTTGTGGTGCTGGTGATTCTGGTGGTTCTGGTTCTGATGGTTCCTGCCAGATTCTTGTGGTGCTGGTGATTCTGGTGGTTCTGGTTCTGGTGGTTCTGATGGTTCATGTGGTTCTGATGGTTCATCTGGTTCTGGTTCTGGTGGTTCTGCTAGTTCTGCTGGTTGTGGTGGTTCTGATGGTGCTGATGGTTTGGATGGTTCGGATGGTGCTGGTGGTTCTGGTGGTTCTGATGGTGCTGATGGTTCGGATGGTGCTGGTGGTTCTGGTGGTTCTGATGGGTTTTGGCTTCAGCGTTAGGGTTTATGGTTAGGCTACTCGTGTCCTGCATAGGTACAGGAGTACAATAAAAAAAACGAAACGCAGTATCTCGTTCAAGTGGGTGCCGATCACCAAGAAAGGTATTCCAACAGAGTACAGATGGATTTGATTTGAATACACTTCCAGCGCTTTGAGCAACCGCTGAAATGTCTTCAAATGTCAAAAACTATTTCGTGAGGAGTTTTTGAAGCAAAATGAAACTTTTTGGAGGGTCATAGTACAGAGATTCAAATGTTTACTATGAAATAAGGACCACCCAAGTGTATATGTGTGCATATATAAGCAGTATAAAATGTAAAAATAACAACAAACAAAAACAAATTAATGAATGTTTGATTTGAATACAAAAAAAAAAGTTTCCCCACTCTATGCATGTGGGTTAATTCCCTTAACATATTTCCAATTATTCCATTTTTGTTTTCCAAGAATAGACCCAAAAAAAAAGATCCATCTGTGACGGCTGATTATGGCTTCCTGCAACTCGGTGGAACTGGGGTGAATTTATTTCAAAAGCTGGAACAGATTTCTATTGTGGGAGGGAATCAGAGAGGAGCCCAAAACATGAAAAATTACTTTCTCCATTGTCTGGTTTCCTTCCTGACGCCAAGAAGCAGCCTCGGGTCACCTTCCCTGACATCTATTCGTTTATACGTCAGATTCTTAGATCTTTTTATGTATTTGTTATTTAGATTCAAACTGCCACCAAACAAACAACACACATTGTTTTTTTTGTTTGAGTGACGATTTGTGAACACAGGTTTGACGTCAGCGGGCCAAAGATGGAGCTCAGGGATTCGGCAACTAATAGAATATAACACAACTCAAACGTATAAACTGACAGCATTTGATCAACCGAAAAGCACAAAAACAAAACTGAGCAACACAAAAACCCCCGACAGCCCCCCCAACACACACATGCACGCGCATGCACACGCACACACAGCAACTCACGTCTGACGGTGTCACAGGTGTTTTAAGCTCTCTTCACCACAGAGACACAGGTGATTATCATGGTGCTCTGATTAGAGGGCGGGGCTACAGAGGAGACGGGGGGCGGAGCTACAGAGGAGACAGGGGCACACACACATATAGCTTTAACACAGAGTATTTTTATTTTATATACATATATATATATATACAGTATATATATTATCCTGTATAAACTGCATATCAAACATAAAGTGCATTTCCAGAACTTCTGGTGCTTTCTGCCACATTTTTAATCTCGGAACTATATGTAAAATAAAGGCACAATAGTGCTCACAATAGACTTTGTGTTTAATATTCTTTCCTTGACCCTTTATATTTTTATATGTGTAAATATTTTTTACCATTTTACATATATATAAAATTGTATATTTAAAGCAAAACACAAGATTTTTTTTTTCTTTTTAAGGTGCATACAAAAACAGTTTTGATAAATGATGAGTTCTACATTGGGTTTTTTTTGAGGGGTTTTCTATAAAGGCTACAGACAGACATTTTTTATTATGATTTTTTTTTAACCAGGGGCATTTCAATGCATTTTGATGAAGTCTCCCTTTGTACACAGGAGGTGAGCATCCACAGAAGAGAGACGGAGAGAGTGTCCCCCTCAGTGCTGTCTGCTACCGGATGATAAAGGGTCCAGGCAGGAGGTCTGTCAGCCCCAGGAAGAGGGCCCGGGCCCTAGCACCTCTTCTTGGGGCACAGGGAGGGGGGGGGGGGGTTCCCCGGGGGGGGGGGGGGGGGGGGTTCCCCTGGGATCCCTGGCTGGAGCGGTGATGATGGACGAGGGGAAAAATATCATCATTCCACCTTCTTCTGGCCAAGTCTCACTGGTGTCATCGTGACATCTTTTACTCTTCATGCATCTATCTTTTTTTTCTTTTTTAGACATTCATGCCCCCCCTCCTCTCTCTTTCCTTCTCCTCTTTTTCCGTGGAGGCCCACATGGAGTCCTGGCCACACACTCGGCCTGCAGCCACCATGCATCATTACCTCGTTGATGCACGGCTGCCGGCCTGTCTGCCATCTCTAAGTTTTTTTTCTTCACAGATGCTTTGTTTCCTATCAGCTGACAGGTCAAAGGTCATCGCTGGAGTGGGCACAAAATAGAGCCAGATAAATCAGTGCACTGATTTTATCGTCCGATATCAGCTCCTGGCAGATAAATCTGCATCTGTGTTTCCAAGGACCCATGCATTTAATGTATTATTTTTTTTAAGTTTAAAAAGAATGGTGGTCCATATATATATATATTTTTTTTCTTATTTTTCAAAATATCACGTACGTTGTACTTTTCTTCAAATCATGATTTATGACCACTAAAGCCAGTTCATTTTTCAGCTGCGTTTTGTCATGTTTTCTTGGCAAAGATTCTTTTAAAACAAGTGAAAATCTTTGGTCATGTTATGTTGCTGCCGTTGTGACAGACGAGGATTTCCCATCAGCCCCGGCCTGAGGGCGATGCCCAGCTGGGTGGGCGGACGAGCCGATTTTATCTTTTTGGATGCGGAGAAAATGAACTATTCTCTCCTCATTTAGGGTGGAACAGAGGGAAATATATTTTGGATTTGGTGGAGTGGACGCCAGAGTTAATGTCCCTGCTGTCACAGGACTGTGATGGTCCTCCTGCTTTACGGAGCGGGGCCCGTGGCCCACAATCCTCGGGGGCTGCTGAGTGACCCCCCCCCGCCCGTGTCACGTCCCATTTCTGTAACTGCAGCGGGTTCAATGCTAAAAGCCCAAGGGTTCCAATTTACAAGACCTCTGTGTCTCTGAAGTGAGGCAGAGGAGTGGAGGAGAGGATGGCGCCCTCTTCTTCTTCTTCTTCTTCTTCATCTTGAAAGCAAAGCGCTGCACTCCCATTAAGATCTGAGCGCTACAAATGCCATGTATGGCTCCCCCTTAAATTCAAAGGGCATAGAGCATCACAGTCTGCATGTGGGATGAGCAACGTCCGCTGAATGTGAAATGAAAAAAAAGGAAAGAAAAAAAGAAAAAAAAAAAGAGACGTGACTCGTCTCATGGGGAGTGTTTATGTTCTTCTGTTTTTCAATAAAAAATGATATATGCTACGATTCTGTGAAAGCAAAGCGGAGATCTGCAGGTCAGGGCAGAAAACCCCCGAATCCTGCCCGCAACATTCAGCAGATGGATCATTAGGAGCTAATTAGTATTTTATTGATCTGGACTCAAAAGATGCATTTGAGCGGAGTTTCTGAAATGCACCAACCACGCTGTCAGTGGATTATTTCTTTATTTGAAAGTCGGAAAAAAAAAAAAAATCCATCTGCTGAGATTTCCTTTCTAGTTTCTTCCCCAAAAACGTGCACATTTTTAAAAGGATAATTCCAGTGACATACACATTGTGACATTTGCCATAAATGGGATTGTGACTTTATGGGCCATAGAGAAATAAACAGAACCCAGCCTGGCCGTGAAAAAGATAATCTAAATAAACATGTTTTTTTTACTTCAACCATTCCAAATTCCAGTTTAGTCCAGGAGATCCATAAACGGGAAAATGGAAGGAAGTTAAAGCAGAGGTGAGATACTGAAGCTGGAACCTGCCGGCTTGGTTTGACACTCCTAAAAATTGCTATCCCAAATTCCCCCGGATGAATTCACAAGCCTTGGTTGTGTTTCCCGCCATGAGCAGCAGGTCTGCATCCACCCAGACGGAAACACACTCCACCTGTCCCATCCGGCCTGATGATGGAAGTGCTGCACAAATGCCAGCCCACCCAACCGTGCAGAGAAAACCTGTAACAAAGAGTAATTATGTTCTCCTGAAGGTAATTAAACAGTAGGTTCTCTCTGCACACACACACACACACACACACACACACACACAATTAATATTACAGCAAATCACAACGTTGTCACATCTTAAAGAAAGCTTTATGCTGCAAGAGGCAATAAACGTAAACAACATTCATAATTAAACAGTCATATATTATAATCGTATGACACATAACATCACATTTATTCTACAGAGCTTTCCTTGCATGGTTCTGGGCCTTTATTAACTTTTTTTCTTTTTTTTTTTACTTAAATATTTATATGCTGGGGTTGGACTCTCGCCTTTAAAGCCACAAACCGAAAAAGAAAATGGCGGGACTGTTAAAATACAGTTACCGCACCACTCCTCCACTCCAGGGCCCCAAATTAAAAAAAATGATCTGTGCAGACATGCAGAATTATGAATAACTTGGAAAAAAAAAAAAAAAGGAAAAATTAACAAAAGCATGACCCTCATTCCATACCTGTAATTGCCACCCAATTGAATGACTACGATTACGTAACAAGCAAAACAAGAAACACATTTTAAACACGCTACACACACCCACCTGAAAGTCGCACGCACACACACGTCCACACAAACACACACAAAAAAACTCTAATCTCATCCTAATCCTGGACTCTTATCATATCATCACATACATCACTGTCACCGCTTCATTCTATGCTCCATATGTCTCTCTGTTTACCTTCCGTTATCTGTTAAGTCGCTCCTCTTTCTTTGTTGTCTTTTTTATCCCACTGAGTCCCTGATAAAAAAAAAAAAAAAGGGAGGCAGGAAGTGAAAGGTCCTGATGGTGGCGCTAGAGAGCATGTCACCACATACTTCCTGATGTTTCCAAATTGTATTCTATGGATTGAGTTTCTCTCGTTCCCAGCTCCTGCGTGTAATGATCTAACATCCATTTATCAGTTATCAGTTCACACTATAGGCCGATCCTGTTCTGTACAATGTTCACTATGCCGGGGAACAAAAAAAAAAAAAAGAAAAAAAAAGTAATTACACTGTTTGAATTCTTATCACTGAAAAGGATTTCATTCTTTTTTCTTCCTTCTACATCACAATGAAAAGGAGAGACATTCCCACAGACTCGCGCTGCAATTATGCTAATGGCCATCCCGCGGAAAACGCGGCTCACCTCCTTCTCCGGCTGGCTCGCGGAGAGACACGAGCAGTTTATATAATGTCCATTCAAACGTCAAAATCAGGAGCAAAAACAGGTCTATTCAGAGACTCAGATGTTGCAGAAGCGTTTCTGATCTGCCGTAAAAAGGTTTGAAAATGATTTACTGTGCATGACTTTTATTTAAATTGGATCCATTGTGCATTTACAGTAAGCTGAGGCCCTTTGTTCACCCCTGGTGTGTGTCATCATTACATCCATCTCTCTCTCTCTCTCTTTTAAAACCCTCTGGCCAAAGTTACGCTGCACCGGAGAGGCAGAATCTTACAGCAACACTGTGACTCCATTAAAATGACATCATCATAGATCCACTGGTCAGATTTGGTAGAAAAAAAAAAAACACAATCATCATTTCATCATTTCTTCATCCGCTCCATATTTTCTGCTCCGCTGTGGCTCCTATCTCTCTGGGGTCTGCTGGTCGTTCGGCGGCCCGCCATCTCAGCGTTTCACTCACACGCGTCACGTTCAGTTTGCATCAGACGCCATCAGGTACGTAGACCCGCTCACCCCTTCCGCTTTGTAATCAGAAGGTCAAAATATACAGATTGACTACACAGGGGGAGATACTTTTCGTGTGTGTGTGTGTGTGTCCTCCTCCTCTCCATCATTAAGACCATGATGTAAGCTTGGGCAAGGCAGCTCGCAGGCCTGATAACGCCACACATAATCACTTCTGATCCCTGAGCTTCCCCTCCGCTCACTCTCTCTAATACACCCTCCATCCTCCAACACACACACACACACACACCAACGCACACGCACGTCAACGCTTGCCTTCGCTCACCCCACCACCCCCTTCAACAGGGTCCCTGAAGATGCGCTTCAAGAAGCCGACGAGTCCTATTTTGGCGTCAACGCACATGTTGGCGTCAGTGTTTGCAGTTTGTTGCATCAGCGCAAAAACACACAGCGATCAGTTGGAGGAGGAGGGGGGGAGGGGGGAGATGTGTATAAGAGACAGTCTTTGGGGGGGGGGGGGGGGGGGGGGGTGTTGCTGTTTGTCATAATAATGCAGTTACATGGCTCAGGGATCCCATCATCCCTTGGGGTTTTTTTTTATTTTTCTCTTACCTGTAGCTGGATGCTACACCTGATGCTTTACTACCTCACATTAACTTGACGACAAGGTTTGAAAAAGCTGCCACACGGTGTTCTTGTCATAAACGAAAGATATATTCATATTATGATGAATGATGCAGAAATAAAATTGGGTTCAGTGAACAGACTGAATAAAATAAAACTGAAGCGACCATAAACCACATTTGTCTTCCTCACATTACGGACGTTAATACTAGGATGAAATGATCCTGATTTTTTTTTTTGGACAGATTTCACCTGACGTGTGGTTGCAGGTTTCTCAGTGTGTTCACCTGATGTCAGATGAGTGGAGGTGAGCTTTATATTTCGGAGAGTGATTGAGTGACCCCGCTGAAATGTTCAGAGAGCCCCAAAATAAAACCTGGAGCGGGCTCCGCTCTTTTACTCGCGTGGAGCCGTGTTAGCGCGTAAGCCCCTGCCATGTTTTCTTTTTTTTATTCTACTAATTCATTCGAAAAGCAATATTGAAGAATGTACACACACAATGATCACAATTTCCTTCATTGACCAAAACGCCTAATTTCCCTTAAAACCCCTCACACACACACACACACACACACACACATTCATTATCAGAGTGAATCCCGCCAGGGTCCCACAGAAGGCCTTTCCACACGATGAGGCGTCCTTGAAACCAACTCATATCAACCTCCAGGGAGCCACACACACCATCTCCGAACAATAAAGCGCGCCATTCGTGAGGCAAATATTTATTTACAGGCCGGTGAGAAACGCAGCGCCTGGAGTAACCCGATTACCGCCTGAAAACCTCAAACTCAGGGAAATCCATTTGATCAAACTTCCGTGGATCTGTGAATTTTTATTAAATGTTGTGCTGGGATGAAAAAAAAAAAACCTGAGGGAAATCTCAGATCCAGTTCTCTGGGACGCGGGTCAGGGAGAAGAGAAAAGAAGATGGATCATTGATTATTGAATTATTGAGCCCAGTGGTATTTATTGGTCGTCACCTTTGACCTCAGACAGGAGCTTTCTCAGAGTGTGTTTTCCTTTCCGGAAAAAGCCTTTAAAAGATCAATAAACCTATAGTTTGCGCGGCTAATTATCCGATTTTGAAGGTGAGTCCTCATTTGTCACATTGAAACATATATTTTTAATACATTTTTGAATCAAAGAATAAAATCTGCAATCCATCTAAGCTCGGTCACGTTCAAATGTTATAAGACAGATTTGGTTCGTTTGTCTTGAATAAATAAAAATAAAACTATGTTTACGAGGATGAATCGATTAAATAAAAAATAAATCTGTGCTCCGATGGCCTTGGACCTGGTATTGTAAATGAAGAATGTTTTAGAACATAAGAATAATAGAAATGTACATTCTGTGATGAAATGGATACTATATGACGGTGAGAGAAGAGGAAACTTTTCCTCCAGCGCATGTCAACATTAGGAAGGACATGTGGTAAAATGCGTGTGGGCTTTGTTGCATTCAAGGCTTTTTTTTTTCATTTTATTTATTTTTTCCCTACTACTTGTTTATTACAAAAATAAAACCCAGGCCATAGAATTCAAGGTTGTAAAAAGAAATTGTATTTTTTTCAATTTTTTTTTTACCAGAAAAGGTTAATTAACAAGTCAACAGCACATTATTACATGCAACATTTTTCAGTATTTTGTTTAGTGTTACGTTTTTTAAATCTTTTTTTGTGTGTTTGTGTTTGGACCAAAAAAAACCCAACAACACGCTGGATTGATAGCGACAAAGTTCAGCTCCTTTTTTTTTAATTGTGTCTCAATGGAAAATCCTCCACATCCACTTCTCTAAACCGCACTCTGACTCTTTTTTTGTTTGTTTTGTACCCGCCTGTTGTGCACTTGTGAGTCGCACACTTCACTGTTCCACTTTCTGACACCAACACTAACTGGAGGCGCGAGGAGTGAGCGACAAGTCCGTGTTCCACTCCGCAGGGGAAATGTAGTTTTTCTTCCCGCTCCAGGCTTTTAAGGAGTTGTCACCACAAATATCGAGCGCCACCATTTTTCATTCATCAACACAAACACCCCGTCCCGTTCCCTACGGCAACGACACACTCTCTCGTTAGCGGGACGCATTCATCACCGGTTTGGCTCTCGCACATGGGATTCCATGACGCTGTGAAAAATAGAAAAAAATCAGCGCAGCCTTATCCATCATCGCTCATTAAAGTAAACACACCACGGCGTGATGACTGTGTGTGGTTTGGTGAAGGCGGAAGAAAAGCTTCTCAGGCAGAGAAAAAAAAAACATTTTTTTTTTACAATATATAACATAGAGGTCTCCACTGAAACATAAGCAGCCCTGTGGGCCGGCGTCTTCTCCTCTTTCATTGCGCATTCTGTCCGAGTCAAACTGTTCAGGACCCCAAGTTGCGTTTGCTCTGAAAACACAACCAGCTTATATGTGCGTGCGTGTGCGTGTGCGTGTGCGTGTGCGTGTGCGATGTGTGTGAGTTATGGGAGCAGATTACACGTCGTCTGCCACCGCAGATCAGCAATCAGCTGCAAGTAATTGCATTTAATTAGCCCCAGCGCCTGGAGAAACTGGTCCACACGCATTATGGAAAGATGGAGACACACAACGTATAACTACAGCCGGCGTTCCTCTGGCAACCGCAGTCACAACAATTACTGGAGTGAAGAAGAAGACGGCGGAGGCTCCGGGAACGCTGCCGGCAAACGCAGGAGTCGACGGCACGGAAAAAAAACAAAAACATCCAAGACGACACGTCAAACAAAGTCACAGCCGGGTCGTTTAGGCACACGCCAACACACACACTCCGACGCACACACAGCAGGTATGAGTCTAAATTCTGGAAGGTGATGTAAATGTGCGTGCGTGTGTATGATTGATTATGCGGCGCTCCGTGGGAGCTTTGCTCAACATATGACACACCTGGCAGCCAGTGGTACATCTGTTGCACCCAATTACATCACAATGTGTGCGGGTGTGGACACGTTGTTCCTGTTCTTTTCCTCCTCGTCTCCGAAGAGACTTTTGACACTTGACTTCATGAATGCCAACACGGGAGCAGCTCGGGATTTGGACGCGGATGTGAAAGAACACGTGAAAGCCTTAGTGCCACTTTTATTCACAAATCTTTTTTATTTATTTTATTTATTTTCGCAGAATAACAATTTGACCGAAAATATTTGAATGGAGTGATTTTGATTTATTTTTTGTGGTTGCTTTCTTTGAAAATTTTATTTGTTCCAGCACAGCGCTAACATTTCTTTGGAAACCTTTTCCGCTTCACCTTCTTGTGTGTGCGTGTGTGTGTTTAAGCCTGACTGTGACAGTCCTGCAGATTGCCGTCGTGATTGTGTTGGGAGTAGTGACGGTGGTCATTTAAAGTGTGGTCCCACAGTGAGCAGCAGTAATTACTCCAGCAGGAGGAGAAGAAGCATCCGGACAAACTGTCCCTGTGTGTAAGGTGGAACATACGCAAAAAGGAAGTTGTGTCGTAGCTCACACACACACACACACACACACACAGGCGCAGACACACACCTTCTGGCAGAGCCCAGGTCCCGGTGTGGTAATAAACCAGATTGTTGACGGGCAACAATACGATTGGAACATTTAAGCATTAGTGTTTACGCAGTGTGTGTGTGTGTGTGTGTGTGTGTGTGAGACGGTTGAACGCACAATCTGTCTGAGTCAGACAACTGTGTGTGTGTGTGTGTGTGTGAGTCCACAGTAAGAAGATTAACCGGCTGGCATTGTTTTAATAAAGAGGATAAATATTACACCTTCTCCTCTGACTGAAGGCTTTTATAAATCCCGTGTGTCACTTGACACTGAATACTGAGCAAAGGTTTTAAAAACTGGGAAAAAAAGGTGAAATGTATAATATTTCCCTGAGATTCATCAGTGGGCTGAAACCTTGTGGTATTTGTCTGCGTATCCTTCAGTTTGTTTATTATTCAGACTCCATCATTAACTCTGAATGACTGACACGTCTAAATGGGTGCGAGTGACACCTTTCATGCTCTACCTTTCAATCTATTTCGGATTATGGACGAGATCGCTTCTGGTAAGTGTCCATGAAAGAATGAGGCCACCAGATGAGATGCGATTTATTTCCTGAAGGAAACGTATTTTGTCATGAGAGAAAATGTCGAAATTCGTTTGTGGAACTAAAATGGATTTTTTTTTTAATTTATTTTTCTCCACCTGAAGTGAACCTTGATTCTGAAGTTGAGTGCGAGGCAAAAGTTTGACACTTGGACCGTCGTCACAGTGTGACATGTTGTGTGTGCGTGTGTTTGTGTCACACACCAGCACAAGGTGTGGGTACAGTCTGCCCAGGACATGACACATCACACCCAATCTGTGCTGCGATGTCCGTGTTCCAGAAAAAAAAAAAAAAAAAAAAAGATAAATCAACTTCAGCTTCGCCTGACACAGCAACACACGTATTGATTTGACGTTGCACGCGATTCATTAAAATCACCTCGGCAAAAAAACAAAACAAAAACAGAAACAACACTTTAATACGCGCCTAATTGATACAAGGGGAAATTAGGCCAGTTGTTAAAAAGCGGCGCGTGACTTTATTGCTTACAAATCGTTAGCATCCAGCCGACAAGCCGCTTCATTATGATGATGAATCACATTAATGGATGTTTAAGATGCTTATGGAGGGAAAGCTGGGCTCAGTGCGAGGCGGTAATGAACCTCTGCAGTCACCCAGGATGGGGAAGGGGAGCGGGGGGAGCGGGGGGGGCCCGGGGCTCTGAGATGGAATCAAACTCAAATTCCTGGGAAAGCGCGGAAGGTCGGACGAGGTCATGTTAGCGGTTAAAACCACGCAGAGAAGTGATGGAGTGCGTGTGTGTGTGTGTGTGTGTGTGTGTGTGTGTGTGTGTGTGTGTGTAGGGGGGGAGGTGTTGAATTAAATCTTCATCAGCTGCTCTGGGCCACATTAAAAAAAGTATGTGAGGATTTCCCAGAAGTCCGAGTGAAACAAGCCTGGACGCCAACGACCTTGAACCAAGGTGGCCGGCTCCTCAGGACCTGGAGTTCCTCAGGGGTCAGAGCGGGTGGAGGGCTGCAAGATGGGACGAGTCAAAGAGAGAGAGAGAGATGGAGGGTTGAGGCCAGAGGGAGCGACGAGAGGAGGCGACACACACACACACACACACACACGCACACACACGCGCACACACTCACGCGCGCTTTGTTTCCTCGCACAGCGCTGAAGCTCCTCCTCCTCGACTCCTCCATCGAGGCAAAAACTCTGCAGCACAAAGTCAAAGCAATCTTAGAAAGTCGAGGAGTGTACGAAGGGCTGCGGAGAGCAGACCAACACACGCGCACACACAGACACACACACACACACACACACACAGGCTCCAGAATATGAGTTTGTACTAAGCTTGGAGAGCTGCAACAAAAAGGATTCATCACAAAAATGAGAGAAATATTCAGTTCATGCATTTTGGACAGACTTCCTGCGTTAGCCCCCGCCCACTTCCTGTCCCTGATCTTTCCTATCTTTGTCCTCGTCCCATTGTCCCCGTTGTCGGTGAATCTCGCGTTTTGCCGAGCGTTGCGTTTGAACTCTTGACTCCCCCGGTGGAGCCGTTTCTTTTTTTACCTGCACCTGCTCCCCTGTGAATTCAGGGCTTCCTGCCGGCCTGGAACGAGCCGCTCTGCATTATAAACAGCTCCACTTGTCACGCCTAAGCACATGTCCAAACTAATCTATAGCCATTAGTGGGCCCTAGATTTTCAGAGGCTGAAGCCAATTGTCCATCTTGCAAAAATAGTACAAAGGCAGCTCATGAATAGAATGGTATAATAATTATAATTATTATTATTCATAGCATGATAAGGATGCGAGGGTGTTTTTTTTTTCAGTAGTTGGACTATAAATAAAAATGATAAAAAATGCATTTTTATTATTATTGTAAGTGCCATACCAATGTGGCCTGTAGGACATTTTAATAATAACAAAAAAACGCAACAATCTATATAAAAAAGAAACAAATATACCTAAAAAAAATATTCTCATGCTAACCAATAACATATAAGTATTTTTTATTTTTTAAATTGCGCATGTGACTTTACGCATGACATTTTCCACATTTTTATTGAATAACATTACAGACAGACAGCTGATGCCACCCAAGGGTTTCCTCATAACTCAGGTCAATATTCCAAAATCAAGTATCATGAGCTGAGATCTGACGTCCCGGCGGTTTCTGCTTCATTTTTCTTTTTCCCCTTGTTTACCAGCCGCTCTCTAACGAGCTTCGGCCGACACCGCTGTACTCTCCAGTCTCATTAGGAAAAAAAACACTAACCACAGCGGGATGGCACCTGAGACTGATGGTAACTCCACCCACCCACACGGACACACACACATCGCCACTGTTAATTCAATTACAACAGGACGTGCAGGTGTCTGGGGGACGAGGTCAGCGCCAGATAAATGAGAAAAATGTCCAGCCCTGGGTTCAGTGGTCATGAGGTGGACTTGTGTTCACTGAGGCTGCGCCGTTGTGCGCCGCATTGACCCCTGTGTGTTGCGTTAATGCAGGTTGTGTGGTGGAGTTGAGACGTTACGCTCCTAATTGAGCCGCTGGAATCCGACTGCTCAAAAAAAACAAAAACAAGCTGCAGTGATTTACCGCCTCGCCGTGGTGCATCTCTTGCTCTTTATTTACACAACAATCACCATCCATTAGACCTTCTGTAGCTCCGGGGCCTCCTCGAGAAAAAAAAAAAAAACACACATTCCTGAGATAAGCTGAGAGCCGTATCGAACCGAGAGCTCTATGTTAATCTTCTTTTGGAGTTTTTTTTCTTTTCGTGCAGAGGACAGAGCTGAGACGTTAAAAATGAGCCTGACACTCCAAATGGCAAATACTTCAGAGGTAATGTGTTTGGTAGTTAAGGCGGCGACAGTGAATTATTCTGCCTCCGTCTTCTTCCCGCTCTGCAAATGGACCATCTGGACCCTCATAGCTCTCCAGCGACACGACTTGACCATCATTTCTATCTTTTTTTTAATTTTAAAAATACTTTTTTGTGTGTTTCTATACGGAGAGAGAGAGAGAGGGGGAAAAAAAAAGGCAATTTGGCCCAATAAGGTTGGGAAGACATGAAAAAGTGCCAGAGTTATAAACAGACCCTAATGGGTAGAAATTAATGAATCTTTTTTGGAATCTTGAAATATGTAAAAAAAAATATATATTTAAAAAAAATAAAAAATTAAATCCTCAAAGCTGAGGCCGAAGGAAGTAACTCTGACAGCTGAATCTTTTTCTCCTGAAAAATTGCAGTGATTTTAGAAGCCATTTAAAATTCTGACAGGCCAGTTGTGAAATATAGATCTGCGCAGGTATTTTGGAGCTGATTTTTTTTTCTGCTCTCTCCTCCTCCTCCTCCATCCTCTGAAAGTCTAAAAAGCTATTTGGTTTCACTCGTTGCTCCCGCTCCAATTGTGTGCCATCTAATATTAGTATTTGTATTAATTATCTTAAATTAACTGTCAGAGCGCTTAATTAGCATTATTAATGTTGTGTGGCATAAGCACTGAGTGGAGGCTGAAAAATGAGACGAAATACGTCAGACTCCGCTTCGTAGTAAGTCGTCAAAAAGAGTTAATTACACCAATTAATAAAATTTGGGGGCGAGAGACTAATTTTACGGAGAGAGAGAGAGAGAGAGAAAAACATGAGGCCGAAGCGCTCGCTGAAATATTCACATCATTTTGACTTGGTTTTTGTTGTATTTTTTGTCTTTTATTTGTGATTATTATGGGTCTTTTTAAACCTACAAATAAAGTATCTTATATTAAAAAAAAAAAAGAAAGAAAACAAATGAACCATGTGTCCCACATGCCACAGAGGCTACTTCCTGAAAGAGAAATTAAATCATGAGCAGAAGAAGAAAAAAAAAAAAAAAAAAAGCTCATATTGTGTCAAGTGTCAGGACGGGAACGAGGCCAAACGAGGAGGAGGAGGAGGAGGAGGAAGAGCAGGAGGTCAGGACTAACAACACGCTTCCTTCTGCAAGCTAAACAGATTTATGAAAAATAATGTGACATATGCACATTATTCCCCATTAACCTCCTGTATTAGCATGTTTATTCCATCAATTATTTATCCCGCCGCTGATGTCACCGTGACCACAGGTAAACACGGATTCCTCCACGTCGTCTCCGCTCGAGTCTCTCTGGGTTTGTCCTCAGAGCAGCCTGCCGTTAAAAAATTCATTGAGCTCCATTGAAAAAAAAAATATATATATATTTTTGGAATCCACTCAATCTCTCTCTCTCTCTCAATGTTGCTCACATGACTTATTACTATTATATAATGAAGATTTTTTAAAGTTTAATATATAAAAAAAAAGAACCTGGTCGACGTTACACGAGTGGAGTTTGAATGATGTTCAATTTGATTTATTTCCTCCGGATAGATTTCCTTTCAATTCCCTGATTTTAATCTCCGGTTTTGAATCATTTCATTCATTTATTTGTATTATTATATCCTTAATCCTGTTTTTTTTGTTTCCCTTGTGGTATTATTGTTATTGTGATGTGGGGGGGGAGTGGGGAATTGTTTTATTTTCGCTTGTTTTTTAATTCCCCTTTGTGTTGCGTTGTGTTACTTGTGCATGGAAAGTGGATCTAGTTTGAGTGATGAAAACCAGCGCAACGTGTTGTCGACCCAGACGAGCCACCTAAAGTCGTGGATAACTTTGCCTTAAATCTATTCTCTTTTCTCTCCGCGTCTCCTCTCGGCTCCAAACAAGCTGAATAGAATATTAAAAACGCGATGGAGCCACTCACGGATTATTCCTTTTTTTCCTCTGTGGCCGCTGGTTCGGAGCCTTCTCCTCCATTATACCCGGCCATCCCGACTTCAATGGATGGGGTGTCTCTTGATTTCCAGTCCTCTTTCATACTGGAGTCCATGAATGCGGCGTTTGAAGTCGGACGTCTCGTGGAGTCCGTTCGGTGGCACCGAGGGAGCAACAACAACAACACAGCCGCTCACTCTTTGTGGCATTTGTGATATCGTGCACTGCCGTTAATTATTTCTTTCTTTCGGTTCTCCTCCTCCTCTTCCTCCTCCTCAGTTCAATTTATTACATTTTTTTTTTATAGGGAAAAAACAATGCATCATGGAGTAGCTTTAATCTTACACACACACACGAGTGACACTACGAGTCAACGCAGGCCACGTGCAGTGTGTGTGTGCTTGTCTGTGTTTGTGTGTGTGTGTGTCCCTGTGCGAACACTTTGCGCTACAATGCCAGGCTCTGTAATATCTACACCCATTCTTGCATGTTAAGTTGCTGTGTGAGTGTATTTATGTGCGTCGGGGCTGCAGGGACGTGTAAACAAGTGGCAGAATGAGGCCTGAATAGAATCAATTTAACATTGTACACACACACACACGCACAACGTGGTGTTTTTGAATCAGATGGGAATAATAGGCTTACATGCTCTAAACCCATCCCACATTCAAATAGATTTGGGTCTACACCCCCCGGAGGAGGAGGGGGGGGGTATCATTCCACACACAGTCCTGCCTCACTAATACCAGGATACTTAAGCTCTTTATGGGACAAACATCCGAATGAATGAAAAATAATAAATACAACCAAAAAATATTGAGGGTGAGTGAATAATATAGAAAATTGGCTCCACAGAAGTGGATGGGTGCAGTGACAGAGCGAGGGTGGCACGCTGTGATTCGTCTCTTTCGGTTTGGAGTCTGACTCTACAGATTACCCACAAGGCCTCGCCTCCAGAGACTGGGCCGCTTCAAGGAATCTGAATATGTAATTAATATGTCGACAACATCCTCCGCAGAGCAAAACATCCCGTCCGCCGCTTCCTGCTGCGAGGAACAGCTTGTATTTAGTTTTAACTTCACAGCCTGAGGTGAAAACTGGATAAATACCTCGTAGATGTTAAATTACTCAGATTAGTCTCATTCCGATTGTGGAAATGTAAAAAATGTTGTACACATTATGAATTCTCTGCCACTTAATCTGAAGAAATTTGGAGAAAAACTAGCAAACAAAAAAAGTAAGTGGTAATATCAGTTGGATGAACTCATTTCAATTCCAATTGAAATTGAATGTGAAGTCAGCAAACAAGATAATACCCCTGCTTCGGTTTTGTGACTTTCGATTATGAACAAAAACGCTTCTCACCAAAGTACAAAACAAAACAAAAACAAAGACATTTTTCAACATCACGTCCGACTGCACAAGGCACAGGAAATAGAACGATGTCAGACTGAGCCACGGACGGCTAAATAAAAATTCGAAAAACTCTTAGTCTTTCGTGAAAGATTGTCAATAATGTTTTAGAAATAATATTGATGGGCTAAATCCATACATCTGGTTAAAAAAGAGTAAAACTCTGTTATACGTTAATATGCAAATGAGTAACTTTGGTTGTTTCTTTGACTACTTGTCGAATCCAATATTCTTCTGGCTTTTTAAACAATAATCAATTAAAAATCCGTTTAATAATTGAACATATTGGGTTTGCGGTTTCTCCAAACATTGGGTCCCACGTCGGAATTTTTTTTTCATCTCTCCGCACGTTTCATAAAAATCTCGAATCCTTTCACCTGACGGAGCTCCAAGCCTTCAAAGTTGACTTTTTTTCACGAGCGCGGCTCCATGATTCCTCGAGTTCTCCATCTGCAGCTGGTGAGGAAACTACTTCCTGTTTGGCCTCACATCATCTCTGCTCCACCATGCTCTGATTTATCTCTCCGACTTTATCCTCCGTCCTTTGACAGACTTTGTATAAACAAACTTATTCAACTATACAACTTATTCGGGTTTCCTCATGAAGGATTTTTTTTTTTCGACAATCCTGCGAGAAGGGACTTTTCTCTCAGCGCTGTCAAAAAATTTGGATTTGAGTCGTCATAACAGGAAATAAAGAAAGAGGAGCTGACTAGTTGGTGAATTTTTGAGATGTCTGTGCTGTTTGTTCAAAGCAGACTGGTAATTATTTTCGGCAAAAAGTGATGGGATTTCTCCAACCTCGAATATTCCTCTTTTAACAAAATTCCGCTCTGGTTGAGCCAAATACATATTTTCTGCCTTTGACTCACAACAAAACACACAGGAAATTAGCATCAGAATATTATCAACTTAACTAATAAAACTTTTCATTTTGCATTGGATGGATTTAGTCGGCAGCCAAGATAAAGACCCAACGACCTGTTCAAATCTTTGAAAACAAAACTCCCAAATATACATTTGGCGGAGTGGCATTCAGCAGTTTTATAATCAGGTACAATTTACAGAGATGATGAAGATAATGATGATGATGAAGATAAGACACCAGTCACGTCTACAACAGTGCTGGAAATGCCTCCTTTATTCCTGGTTTGTGAACAAAAAAAAAGATCTGGATGGAGTGGATGGAGAAAAACAAAAAGTGTTAATATTATTTCTGCGTAACATTCTCACCCTCAAAAAGTATTTAGTGAGAACCTTTCAAAGGCGGACAATTAACTGATAATGATTATTATTATTTGTTTGTCCAAGAAAAACAGATTGCTGAGATTAATTACGCTGCCAACAACAACAACAACAACAACAACACAAAACTGCAATGTGGAATGTGCGAGTTTTTTTTGTGTTGTGGCAATGTTTACTTAGCGGGAAATGTATAAAAAAAACAAATCCAAATGCAAGAGTTGGGGTTCTACGAGCAGATCCAATCAAATACCCCTGAACCAAGTGGAGAAAAACAAATCAGCATAATTACACAGATTGTTGCCTTTGTGTTGTGTGTTGCATTTCTGCTGTTTTATGCTCATCACTTGTTCATCGCACAACTGATAACTGTTGGCAGTATGTTGCCGGTCTGCTGTCTGGGCCCCAGGATGGGTTCTCATCCAGCGCCAGGCGTCCCGTGTGGTGGACAGTTGTCACAGATGACCAATAATAATCCAGTGATTCCGACATGGTCCAAACACAGTCTGCACAGATCATCTGTCACCCTGCTTCTGTATAACACTGATTGGGATTATTTCATATGTGTAAATTATATATTTATGCCACCGTGCTTTATTCTCCCTAAGAAGTGTTGATGCACCAACAACAGGTCCCTGGAAATATGGAGTGGAACATTTGGCTTCAAAAAGCTGAAAACAGCCATTAAAATTAATTTGCATGCCGCTGCTCCATTTGCGTGTATTTTCCCGCCAAAAAAAAACACACAACTGAAAGTGCTGAACATTCGTACGGTAATTTTCAGCAATAAGATTGTTATTTTCTCAAGTTTCCAATTTAGAGAGTCCCAGTTGGAAATGATCCTTCAAATAATTATTTAAAATGACACTTATTGCTATCTCAAAGATTATTCCGTCTCTCAGTAGATAGTAGCATTAAACCAGCTTCGTATTCCGTCAGGCTTTTTATTTTTAAGTTTTTATTTTTTGACAGAAATTTGTATCGGCCCAAAAAACCACAAAGCCAGTGTTCACAGTACAGTGAGTGGCCTTCACCCCCACCCTCCACAGGAATGTCACTATGATGGATCACCAATCCAAGTCTGATTCATGTGTCACAAAGCTGATTTATATGCTATGGAAATGTGGTTGACAGTAATGTCAGGTAAATTTGTTTTTAGTGAAAAAAAAGAAAAGAAAAAAAGGATGGAGGGGGACTTGATAAAGTCTACCTTTGATTCATGGAGCAGGACTGGTGGCTCCGGGTTTAAAGAAGCCTTCTTTTCTACGCAATTAGTTTTTTGGGGGGAAAATTGGGGATTTTTACAAACATGAAGCTTATTGAAGTTGAAGTGGAGAAACGTTCCTGCTGTCTCCTCAAATAAAGTCTTTTTTTAGAAGAAGAAGAAGCTGAGGCTTTGCGAACTGCAGTGATTTGGTTGTCACAAAAAACCTGCCGCAGCGTGATTGGCTATTTCAGCAAGAGTGGAATCACAAAAAAAAAAAAAAAAATGCAAGGACGTAAACTTCTGGTTTCCAAGCATTGACGAGGAATGTGAGCTGAAACAATCAAAGTGGTCATGGATCCAAAGTACATGATCCTCCATTCAGGAGCCAAATGGCTCAGATCCACACACACACACACACACACATCACTCCAGGGTCCTCAATGAGAGTGGATTAAAACCAGGAAGCCAACAAAAGTGAGGGTTGACGACCGTTTCTCTTTCTCGGGCCAAATGTTTCTACTCAAATTAACTAATACAGGTAAAATGTTAAAGTGGAGCCTTTAAATACTGAGGGGGCGGAGTCAAAATAAATCACAGTACGGGACGTTTTATGAACATAGCTCAATTTTTTTTTTTTGCAGAATATTTTTTGCCCATCCATAACTCTGTGGAGAAAGGCATTGTGGGTCGTCTTTGGATGCCGTGTTGTAATACCACAGGCGAGCCAGGAGAAGTTAGAGCATGCAAAGCAATCCTCAGATGAGAAGTTTGACTGATTAGAGGAAACTGAAAACAGAAGGAAACGTTTCCCACTTTGTGGAAACAACACGTCGGCTCTTCCACCTGCATCTGCTCCAATCTGGTGTGGATTTCTAGAACCAACATCTAGCTAGGGTGGATTACCTGATCCTAGCTTACAAATCAGGGGATTAAAATGTATTTATTATTTTTTTAAACCAAGTAAAGTTCACTCATGGTCACCTCTCTTCCCATCCTAATAATACTAATAATACAACATATAAAATAATAATAATTGGGGATATCTATCTGGACCGTTGCTGGCTTGTACGTGTTTGTGGGGAAAGTGTTCTGATTGGATTAAGTGTCAGCGATCAATGATTTTCTGCTGATCAATGGAAGTGGTTTAACTGGAGTGTGGAATGCAGCCTCTCACTCATCATCGCTTGTTTAAGCGGAGCGTCCTCAAACTGTCCATCAGCATCTTTCAACCTGGCTCAATACTCTCTTCAGTGGCATCTCCTGTGAGATAATCAGACCAAAACAATGGGCTGACAGTCAGTGTGTGTGTGTGTGTGTGTGTAGAAATGCCAGCTGCATCCTGTGTCACCGGACTGTCACTCAAATCAACATAACGTCCATACGTCAACATTCATACATTTGAAAACACACACAATACACCACACTTGAAGGTGACAAAGGCCGTGAGCTCTATGTTTATTATTTTTGGTTGGTGTGCATGATTTTTCTGGTAACTTCCTGAATGACAAAATTGTAAAAATGAAAATATTTGGTAGAAACAGTAGAAAAACACAGGAAAGTCATTGCAGTTGCAGAAAAAAATAATAAATAAAAAATGTGCGCACAGATGTGTGTAGCATCATTATGGGGGGAAAAAAAAAAAAAAACTTTTCAGGAAAAAGTGGAGAAACAAAGAAACATCATTACAAAGTTGTGTTGCTGCACAGCCACACACACACACACACACAGGTGGGGATGAAGGAAAAACAAGACAAACAAAACCAGCGTGCTAGAATTCAAGTGGAGACGTATTATAATGATCTGCAATATATTTATGCTTTATATGTTATTGACCGCATTGCTGGATCAAGCCCTTCCTACATTTGTCCGAATCATTACGACACTTTATTGACCATGGTGGATGAAATCAGGGCACTACACTGCACGCAGCATCCTCTCAGAGTTTCCTCTAACTACACCCGGCTCTGTGTGAGAGGAGAGACAGAATGTGTCTTTGAAACACTCATCAGCCTTCGAGGAAAAGAAAGCCCTTGTTTGGCAGAAGGAAAAAAAGAGAGAGAGAGAAAAAAAAAAGAAGCAGAAATAACCTTTTGAGTTTTTCTTTTCAGCTCCTCAGACCTGATCGGCGTGATCACAGCCCGTCAGCCTCCGGGCCGTTCCGGACAGTACCCAGAGTTCACGTCTTTTTGCTCTCGCGCTTTAAAAGACCATCAGCCTCTGCAGCTGTAATCTTTTCCAACTATTATGACCCCGTCCGTGACTTCCTCAGCCAACAAAGATTTCCTTTTTTATAGGCAAACGTCCTTTGTTCCTCTTGGCCAATTGCTCATGCGCACAAATGATTTGATGCATGTGAGAAAATTCCACCAAGCGTATAGAATATGGGTTTTCATGCATCGGTGTATGAGTGTAGGGTGTCATCGACATACATGCAACAACGTATCGTCATGGTGATGGACAACAGTCGCACACACACGCCCTTTTTTGGGGGGTTTGTTTCCACGTGGAACACTGCCCTAACCACCGACTTTAATATGTACACGTCAGCAGGGATGGATTTTTTAATCCGGCGCCGGCAGGGTGGTGGATCAGAGCCCGGCGAGCTCCCGGCATCCATCACTTGGGAGAGGAGGAGAGCGCGGGCGTGACAAATGAGCGGGTCCTGCATCAGCTGTGGGGCTCTGAATCTCCCATTACAGACGGAGGAGGGCCACTCGTTTATTCTCCACACTGCACATCCATTCTTCTTATTATGAATGCACGCCGCTGCACTTTCTTCTATCAGTGCCAGTGGATTATTTCTGCTGACTTGTACCGAGGCTGCAGGACTGTGACACACACAGGCGCACACACACACACACTGGGCTCTGTCTGTAACTCACATCAGTAGGCTGTGCGGGTCTGTTTGCTGATGCCACGAAATAAATGTATCGGTGCCGTGTCTATTTTTAACGCCCGACTGTTCCCGCAACATCATGTCTTCTGTCTCAGAAGACCACAAATCTGATCCGATGTCTTCTTTAGAATTAGGTGTGAACAGCTGTTTTTTTTTTTTTCTTTCTTTTATATATATATCTGTGTGTTCAACAGAAGATACCTGGTCCCCTCATTTGATCCATACTTTCAAACAGTAATAGTTGCAAGATTCAGAAGAGTTTTATTCACCTAATGAATCAAGAATTCGTTTTTTGGGCTGTAAGGTGCAATAAAGTTAAAGCTAAAATGTGAATCAATAAATCAGTGCTTAGTCACTTCGGTGAAGAGGAAACACATGGAATTATACATTTGGTCGTACACACAGTGAAATGTCTGAACCTTGTTATGAGTTCAATAAATGATTATTATTCGAATATATCTGTCACATCTGAACTTGCTTGATGAAACTTGAGAAAAGTTCTGCTGTGCCAAGGAGGAGCAGCAGTAGCCGCAGCTAACGATGTAGCGCTACGTCCCGGAAGAGCTGGAGATGGTCCATAAATTGAGTGGAGACCAGAAGATGTGAATTTGGACCCAGCTCCCATGAGCCGAGAATGGAACTCTTACATAAGGCGAGTACAGAACTTTTTGAGTCTCTGGAACCAAGTGCTGCGAGAAGTTTTTTTGCAAATTTTAGCAGGGAGCTAAATATGTGAGAGCGCAAGTTAGGAATAACAAAATCATGCCGGCACATTTTTACACCTACATAAAAAGGTCTTTATTGCGTCGACGATAAAATGGCGTCATTAAAAAAGCGCGTCTTTCACTTAAATGTTTTATGTCCACAATATGTCCCAATATGTCAAGATGCGAATAAAGAATGCAGCTTTATTTAGACACACAGCGGCCTTCGCCTCCAGCCCGTTTTTTTTTTAAAGCTCTGACTTTAGAGCCGGGCAGAGAATAGAGATGAGTATGTCTTATTGAATTTCTACCGCTCACAGTGGTTCCCAGCCGAAGCAGCCTTTGCCCCTCTAACAAGACCATTCACAGCTCAACAAGCCACCCAATACCGAGCTCCACAACCTGCTGCCGTCAAAGTGTCCCCAGCAGACAGCGGCAACACAGTCGCCGCACAATAATGAAGCTGCGGGAATCGAACGCACAACTCCAGCCCCTTCCGCCACAACAATATCGCACTGGTGCCAAAGGACCGTCTGATTATTTGACCTTCCTTCATTTTCAGGCAGTAATTTAACCCACTTATTAGAAACATTCCTGTATATATAATGTTTAATGTGTTTAAAACGGTATGATAAGGTATGGCCCTACATTTGCTGTTTACAGAGTCAAAAATAAACGTTGTACGTTTCATCCTTAAAGAGGAATGTGGGAAAATTTTTTTTTTTTTTTTTTTTTCCCTTTTAGAAAGAAAAACATGGAAATACACCACGTTTCAGGGTAAATACAATTAAGCAACGACATCTCAGAACAGAATCAATAAATCACAGCAACAGCCATAGGTGAAAATAAATATATATATAGCTATATATGTATAAAAGATGTCAACAAGTGCAACCAGTTGTCCTGGCCGCTTGTCAGTGTGCCGGTCGCGCTGAGGGTCTTTTAGCGCCGCGCACACGTCCACGCGGACCCATTACTCGACATGCATCCCACGCTGCTGGTACACAACGCGCCGATGTCTCTGTGCACGTCGTTACGAGGCTTCCTCCTGTTGGCTTCATCTCTGCGTGACACCAATCTGAGGGCGTCAGACTTTTCTCCTGCAAAACACGAGCTGTGGCAAATTATTGCCGTTGAAAAGGAAAATGAATGCACAAACAGCCCCAAGCAATTACCTGATTTTTACACCTCTCTGTGTGTGTGCGTGGGTGTGCGTGCGTGCGTGTGTGTTTTTTTTTTTTCCATTTCCTGACTTCTTTTTCATCACCAATCAACATATGCCGGCTGGCTTTGAGAAGGAGGCCAAGTCTCCTGGAAAACTTCAAATAAAAAGGCTGTGCATGTGAATTTACAAAACAGAATTCACGCACCCAGTGGCGGGCGCACGCACGCGCACACACGCGCACACAGACACGTATACATCGTCTTTGGATGCGTTGATGAATTGCCTGCAGGAGCAGGAAGCCAGCGCTACCCTATTTGCAAGGTAAATGCAGCCTCATTACACGCAGAAGCATGAAAAGCTGCGACACAGACGAAATCACAATAAAAACATGACATTTTCACACAACTACACAATAGACGCAACATAATAACTCTCCATTGTGGAAATAGCAAATTGGAGAAGCCCGTGCTCTGTGAACCGCTCACGCCCGCACAAAAACAACCTCTGATTTCTCGTCTTATTCATGTGAGACGTTCCGCACGTAGAAATAAAAAAAAACAAAAAAACATCACCCGCTTAAATCTGCGATGCAGCTTTCAACTAATCTTTGCCTCGTTGTCGTCATTATCATGTGACGCATGTCTCTCAGGGTGAGTCATGTCAAACTAAATCCCAGCGCAGACGTGGCTTTGAAAACGGATGAGAGAGAGAGAGAGAGAGAAACGGCGCGTCCCTATTATTTTGACATTATGTTGGGCTTGTCGACATTATATCTTCGTTATAGGGCTCGTGTGCCGGTGTTAATGAAAGGAGACTCCCGACAAATCGGGTTTGTTTTATGTGGAGGAACAGAAATGTGAAAAGGGAGGCAACAAGTTATCTTTTTTTTGTTTATAAAAATGGGGTTTCTCAGATCTTTGTTGTCACAGTTTGGAAGAATAACAATAATATTTATATTATTAATATATTATATATTTATAGAGTTGAGATTCAGATCTGCTCTCTCGGTAAATCAGTGCAGCGTTAAAAGTTGAACTTTTACCAATATGACATGATCTTCATCAGTGAATAACTAGTCATAAGTAAATAAAACGTATCTCTTCTATGCATTGAGTTTTTTTTTTTTTTTGTATTTTCCTCTGACGGGTCCGCTCTGTTTCTGTGACAAATGTTTGACGCGTCTCTCCGCGACACAGATGGACACACGAAGCTGCTGCGTTGACCTTTGGTTCATCGACTCACTCCGGCCAACTGTCATGTTGTGTGTCTGCGCGTGCATGTGTGTGTGCGAGTGAGTGAGAGAGTGAGTGCGTTCATGTTTGTGTGTGTGTAAGAGACAGAGAGCTGCTGCCACCATGTTACATTCAAAGGCAGAAAATAAAACGGGTCTCACTCAGTCAGTTAAGACAGATTTCTTATTTTACCACCTCAGAATCTCCATATATTATTTTATACCACTATTGAGTTTTGTTTTTTTTTTAAGTCGCCTTGTTCGTGTCCCTGAAATAGGAGCAGATGGAAATCTGAGCATGAAGCTCCATCATCTGATGAAGATCCTGTAATGTCATCCTGAGACAGATGGATCTAAACGGACCTTTTGTGATCACAAGGTTTTTCACAACTGTCAAAACAGTTTCCAAGGTCCAGCGAGTTCTTTGAAGTTTGAGGTTAAATCCACCGTAAGGAATGACTTTATAATAATAATATATAAATCATTTTCTTAAACTGAATGAGATAAACTTCAAATGAGTTTCCAGGTGGTAAATATTTATATATTAAGCTCAATGAACATGTAGTTTACTTTTATTATTATATGTAATTAATAATGTTCTGTATGTAGGTATGTTATTCATTATTATTATTGTTTTCATTATTATTTGTATTATTATTATTATTATTAAGTCTTGAAGATAATATATACTTACAGTGCAAAGCAGATTTATGTTTTGTTATTTGCATTTTGCTTTCTTTTAGCATTTTGTGACATTTGTTGAATCCAGGATCAGGAATCAAAACATTTCCATCCTCCTCCTCCTCCTCCTCCTCCTCCTCCTCCAGGGTTTGTCTATTAGAGTCAGGACCACAGCCAGAGACGGAGATAAAGACGCAGCCGTTGTATCTCAGCCATCGATCTGCAACTGGCACAACATTTACTGAGGACACGATCATGTCCCAGACTCTTCTATTAGGCCTCTTCTATTTTACCCACAATCCCCACACACCACCCGCCACACAATGCACTCGCGCACATTCAAATTTATATGCTAATTGACTGCCTCTGCTAATGCACTGCTGCAGCGTGATTGTGTGTGTGTGTGTGTGTGTGTCAGGGATAAGACGCACTGCGAGTGGAGTGCGACCTCGGAGCGTGCCAATAAACAGTGGGAGGCAGCCATTACAATCAGGCTTTTTGCATTTAATACTCAGGGCGGCAGTTTAGGTGCAATGGAAAGCAGCGGTGTGGCGGATAAGCGCGGCAGGAATATTACAATACAATCATATTCCCACGCAGACGGAGAAGGAGGAGGAGGAGGTGGAGGAGGCGGGGGATGTTATCACCCTGTTATGGATTGTCAAACGCCGTCTGGCTGCGCGGATCATAAACGTGTTCTCCCTCTCACAGATCACTGAATGACCTGTTCTACAATGGACCCCCGGATTTTTACACAATTCTATACTGTATATAAACACATATTTTTTTTTTTCTTCTACCAACTGTTCCATTCCATTGACAGTCTGAAATATCGTACACATATACGTCATCTTCCACTGGTGATGTCATTGGGAGCCATTTAATGGTGGTGGCTTGTGAGTATGGAATAGAATGGAATTATGTGTACAGCTCATATTCACAAATAATATAATAATAATAAACATTTCCCTCATAGGCCACATAGTGTCGTATTTGTGACCCAGACCAAGATGAAAACACATTTAAAGGCCGATAAATGTGGAAAAAAAAAAATCACATGTTTTGTCTTGCCACTGTGGCAGGGTCAAGGTGCATTGTGGTTAATGTACGCGGACACAAGGTGGAAGAATGTGTGGAATAGAAAAGAAAAATGGTTTGAAGGACATCACACTATTTGTCCCTGTGACTTTCAGAGGATGTTTTTTTTTTTGATTGTTGTCTTTCAGCCGTCGGCCAGTAAATCTTCACCTGTCAATTTTTTTTTTTTGTCGATTAATCAAGTAATTGAATGTCTACCAAATAAAAAATGCCCTTCACATTTTTTTTTTTCTGAAGGAGACAGATTTGATCTCTCGCTTTGTCGGCACAAATTAGAATACTGAGGAAAACAAATACGATAAAACATGCTAATTATATCCATTCAGAAAATTAGGACTGAACATGATTATTTCTGCCTTTACTGGGAACACAGGATTCAAAACGCAGCCACTTGAGCAGAGACATTTTAAAAATATGTACCACAGATCTCACACATGGTACAACTCAAATTTCTCTCTTTCTTTTTTGAAACACTGAGCTAAATACAAAACAAATGATAATGATAAATAAAATGAAGAATCTTTCAATATGAGTAAAAACCAAAAAATCTCTGCGTGTAAAGCCGGTGGAGTCAAATCTGGTTCTCTGTGGTTCTGACGTGGATCATGAACAAGACCAAGCGACTCTGAGGGAGACAGGACTATTTATACCTGAGGTGAGCGAACGCAGGTGGAAACAATCAGGGGGCGGAGCTAATGCTGACAAGGGGGACAGGAAGTAAAGCTCACTGAAATGAGACGCAAGAGGGAAGTAGAAAATAAAACAGGAAGTGCAAAGACAGACAGTGACAATATGAGTCATACAAAACATGAAACAGTCAAACATAAACCTGATGATGAATAAATGAGCAGAAACTGGACTTGGCATGGATACAGATCAAGTGTGTCACAAAAATGTCCTTTTATTTATTTATTTATTTATTTATTTATTTATTTATTTATTTATTTATTTATTATTTTATTATTTTTTTTCCACCAAACTTTCTGAGTGGAATTAAAAGAGCAAAGCATGTTTTAGTGCTTTATTAAATAAAGCGCGTGGCTATGGGTGGTGATCCGTAACCTCGCTGGAGCCCCAGAGCAAAATGGAAAAAAAACAAAAAAAAAACAACATATGGATACACAGCTGCACATTCTGTATGCACCAAGATTACTCACAGGCCCAGGAAGAATGTGAAGAATCCATTCAATGCCCTTTTCTTGTAATTACATTTTTATACAATAAATATGTTTTATAAAAAAAAAAAAAGAAAACTGACACTTGTTACATTCTCTAGATGTTTCCATCTATTCGCGTCTTTGCGGTAATGTGTTGTATTGTCGCCGTAGTCGGCGTGTGTGTCTTTGTGGGTCTTTTGTGTGAACCTTGTGAAAGGGCACTCAGAGGAAAATGTACAAGGACTGACCCATTCCTTTCGAAAGTCTACAGATCTCATTCAATGGGCACCGACGATGGCTCGGAAAAAAAAAAAAAAAAAAGTTCACAGCTGCCAAAGTTAATGTAGCAGATTGAATTTCAGATGGGGTTGAATTTTCTAAAATATAGACGATGATGAAAGAGGATCCATCAGAAATGTTTATACCAGAAGTTGAAAATGAATTTGTGTATCAATAGATAATAAGACCGTAATTAAGTAAATTGCTGGTGCAAATGTTTCCACTTAGCAAACGACACTTTGAAACATTTTTTTTTCAATGTTTTTACAATGTTGTTACAACACATTCAGATTATTAACTGTTTAAAAGTCTGAGACCACTCATCTAATGCTTCAAAGGTTTAACCGCTGAAGTAAAAGCTTCATCACAAAACGATGGTTCTCTAAAAATTGGTCTCAATAGAATCAATATGCTCTATTCATGCATCAACGTTTACCCACAGCCGGACTCTTGTGTGTGTGTTTGCGTGTCTGCGTCGGTGTGCGAGTGTGTCAGTGAAGTGTGGAATGACACGGACGGACTAATGGAGGGATGTGATATAAATAGACAGACAGATGGAGGGATGGACAAATAGAGGCTGATGAAGATGGAGAGACAGAATCAGACAGAGGCAGAGAACCACTCGATTTGTCAGCTTTTTTTTTCCATGTGTACCCCCCCCTCTCTCTCTCTCTCTCTCTCTCTCTCTATATATATATATATATATTGCCCATATCTCTAAATCAAACAGCCGTACACGTTTGTTTGAAGGACTGCAGGCGACTCCAACATCTTTATTCAACAACACACTGCTTCATTCTTCATCTTTTTTTGCCTTTTTCCTCCTCTGACTTTTGGGGGCTAAACAAACCTGAGAAAGGGAGAGAGAGAGAGAGAGAGTGATGGATTAAAATGTGCTGAGGTCACCGAGCTGTGATGACAAAGACATATACTGTGTTAATGTATCTTAAAGGACGGGGCTGGGCAGGGATTGACGTAAATAACGCACACGAACCTCAATCATCCATAAGTGTACGTGAGAATTTTTTATTTTTTTTGCATGAGGTTAGCTCAGGATGAAGATGAGACGCAAAACAAATCTTACGACTCAGAAGCGAAATAATGAAACAATGCTGCATCCCGTCTGTTTAACCAGCCGGCAGTTTCTATATGGATCTACACGACAAAGGAACAAGAGAAGAAGAGCAGCATATGTTTTATACGAGAGTACATCTTTACTCCTATTTGTGAAGAAGTTTGCAGATGACGCTCTACACTTTCTCCACATTATTTCACCAATCCTCAATCAACACATCAACAACAAACTTCACTTCCAAACCTAATTCCTCATTAACGAGAGGTTACATCATTGGGGTAAAATAAAAATTCAGGAAGTGATTAACATTATCAAGAAATGAGTGGAATTTAGTTTTGCTGATAAAAAAAAAAAAAAGCGTTTTCTCCCAAAGATTTTTAGCTCAACATTTTTTAAATGCATGCAATCTGTTTATATTAATCTATTCTGGTCCGTGCATCCATATGGTTATCGTCAAGATGTTTTTTTTTTTTTAATCGTGCTTCTCCTTCATCTGATGAGTTTAGCCTGTGATCTTTCACTGTGTTTACGCAGCCTTCACATTAAGTTCATCATTTCACCGTTTAACCCTTCAGCTGCTGTTAGACCCTTCGCTGCATTGATTCACAGACGTTGATATATATTTATATATATATATTAAAGAAATGTCCGTGGTTATTATTTTTAAATTGAGTTGGCCTTTGATGAGGACCACTCCTGGCAGACCGCCACGTGCACAGACAGGCTGACGGACAGACGGGATCGTGGGTAGACGGACAGACAGACACTCAGAAGTACCGCGAAACAGATGCTGGCTGATCTTTCCTCGTCCCCGGGGCAATGGACAGATTGGTCTCCATGGAAACAGGATTAAAGCGGCATAAGACCATCCTGCTGTTAGGGCATGCATACATGTGTGTGTGTAATGTGTGTGCCTGCAAGTATCTCATAGACTGTGATCAGTTCATCAAACCAAGCGAGAGGATGACGTTGAAAGCGGGAACACTTCTTAAAAAACTGTTTTCATGCATTTCATGAATATCAGAGGGATTTTTAAAAATGTTCATGCACGGAAAAAAAAATTGCAACTAAAAATATAAACAGCTCATTCAAACTGTTTTGGGATATTTTGCACTGATTTGGTTTATGCCAATAAACGGCCAAACGCATGGTCCAACATGTTTGTGAACCGAGAGGTTCTTTAAATTAAATCCATCTGATCAATGTCACTGACAGAAGCAGGAAATGACAACAGCCCAAGAAATAAAATGAGGATCCGGAATTTGATGGTATCTTCAGTACAATATGTCATCGTACACAGTGAAAAAAGTTTTTTTCTATCAATGTTTGCTGATGACATCGTCTTATATACACATGTGGAACTGGGACCTAAAGCCTTTTGGCCTTTTGACGTTAAATGTCGAATACATTGTCCATATGCTTTCTTCCACGTATCAACTGGATTACATGTTCAAATCAAAAGATCAGTGCAGAGGCCAAACATGTTGTCAAAAAATATTTATTGAATTCAATCTCTGTAGGCTTTGACTGCTCACAGGGTTGCCACCACAACAGAGGTTTTACAATATTGTTTTTCCCAACTCACCTTTTTAAAATTGCATATTTAAACAATATGTTGTGTTTATGTGTTATGATTTTTATGTTGTATTGACTATTTTGATTTTATGTAAAGCATCTTTGAGTACCCTGAAAAAAATGTATTATTATAATTATTATTATTATGATTGTCCCAATCCAATAAACATTAAGTGAAATAAAATAGGACACAAACCCACCACAAAAAACACGTATCGTCCCCAAAGAGAAACAAAGCGAGGCCCTAAAATAACTAGAAAAAAAAGAAAAAAAAACGACCACAAGGAGACTCACAACAACAGAGACACAAAACGACCACGAAGAGAATCCAAACGACTTCACATGATGGATGAAATTTGTTTTGGTCAACTTTCTGTCCCGCCCCAAAGCACGACTCCAACGCATCCAATTGTTATTCAGGGGAGTTTCACCATACGCCACCAGACACACTCTGTGATGTGTGTGTGTCAACCGCCCCCTCCACCCCCCCTCCCCTGCAGTGGCATAGATCCATACACTTTAAAAGCTCGGCTGGGCCCTGGCAGGAGGACAGGGTGAGTGTGCCGTAAAATGCCAGCGGCCTAATTAAGGATCACTGTGTATGGAGTCATTTGGTTTTAAAAAGCCGGAGAATGGATCCCGCGAGTTCCTCCTCAACCAAAGGCTCCCCGGCCCGTCTTTAGCCGGCTGTGATTTAGCGAGACAGGAGTGCAGCTAAAAAAAAAAGAAAATCACACCGTCTCCTGCACAACACTCGGCGTTGGAGATTTTTTTTTGCAAATTGGGCCCAGAGGCAAAATCCGTGCGTTTGTTTCAGGAATATACCGGGGCGATAACAATATGAATATAAAACACACATAGGACTCTGGGACTCCACTTCATTTTTAATGCAACAATAAAAAAAAAATCTCTATTTCTAACACACATTTCATATTAGCTGTAGTAAAACAGTGCCAACCTTTGTTAATAGGTTAGCGGGGAGTCTCTGATTACGTCTCGGCGTGGAACAGGAAGTGACATCGTTCTCAGAGTCAGAGGCCACGTCCACATGGATACTGATGTACATATTTCTCCAGAGTTTTAGCGACTTATAGAAACTCTGATTGCTTGGTTTAAGTAAAAAAAATCTATGCACATAAATATGCAAATGGTTATGTAATATGAGTTATATATGTTTTATTATTATTTTAAAATGCTGGTTTTGAGGGTAACAAAGGTACAGACGAGTAAATCAGTCGTGATGTTCTTCAGGATCTGCAGAGCTTCACACTTTCCGCTTCTGGCTTCACTAGCAGGAAAATACATTATGAGGAAAGCATACAT